>JAVQJF010129410.1:0-19460 GCA_036023855.1 Gadopsis marmoratus
AGGCTGGTTCCCCCTCGCAGGATCTCTGAAGCTGCTTTTGCTGGTTTCTCCGGTGTCTCTGCAGTGTGGCTGGTACTGGGGCCCGATGAACTGGGAGGACGCAGAGATGAAGCTGAAGGGGAAGCCGGACGGGTCCTTCCTGGTCCGAGACAGTTCGGACCCCCGGTACATCCTGAGCCTCAGCTTCAGGTCGCAGGGAGTCACACACCACACACGCATGGAGCACTACAGAGGTGAGGCACGACACACACACACACACACACACACACACACACTAACTATATTCCCTGGCTCTTCAAAATAAAAGCCGTGATATGCTAAAAACTGACAGCAAGACGAAATGCTCTTTCTTTCCAACAGTGTCCTCGTTTTCCTAAATGTCCTCACTCTCAGTCTAAAACTCTAACGTGGTCCTCACAAGGATAGGAGTACAAGAACACACACACAAAAACAAATCTGTTCCCGTAGTAATTTTGTCCCTTGGCAGATGAACACAGGGATATAAAGAAACCTCTTAAAATCTCAAATTTATGAAACAATTAAACATGTGAGTAAGTGTGAAAGCTCAGTCTCGTCCACGAGAGCTTTCAACCATTTCTCAACGTCTTCCTCGATGGACGGCGTCCGCTGTGTGTGAACTGCACCTTTAATCCGGGGAGACTTCAAATGTTTATTGGGACGTGCATAATAACGATGAGGAATGCGAAGAGTCTTTAGCAAAATACACCACATCGTGGCGAATCGAGGGAGAGATGGAGGGATGTGAACGACTGAGGCGTAAAGATCCTGCTTGAACTCACGCTGAAGTTTATTCGCGATGTCGTGGACGCGAGCAGAAGACTCACGCTTGTTTTGAGGATTTATGATTCCAATTTATTTAAGGATGGGTGAAAGTCTGCCTTAAAACAACAGTGACACGCCCATGAGACGATGATGATTCGTCTGTTTGTACTTGTATAAACTAAGATCCCTGCCTTTTATCGTTGCCTCCAATGGATCCAAAGTTACAGTCCGTTTAGTTCGAATAGACGTGATTGTAGCACAGCGCACCATCGGGCTCCTGACTGTTTTTAGACGTGAGAGATAGAAAACCTTACCTTTAATGTACAGAGACGAGACGAGAAATGTAGTTCCTGATTTGAGATCTGAGATGAAGACAAACCGACACTCACACATGCCAGTTAACAGTTACAGCTGGCTGTTTGTGACCAATAAACACCCTTCGAAGAGACAATAAAGAGGATCGTTTTGGTTTGATTCTTCTGAGCCACGTACAGAAAAACCTTGTCGTGTAAAATCACAAGCGAAACGTTCCAAACGTTCAGGAAGGTGACTCTCAGGTTTGTGTGCAGCTGTTCTTTAGTTTATTTAGGATTCAATCAAATCAAGTCTGTTGGGCGCCTCGCGCCAGAACGAAGCCAACACGTAACTAGAAAAAGAAGCTTCTTCTCCAAATGTAATGTTTTCAAGTTTCTTATCAGAAACATTTTGTAGTAGCTCTTCACTCACTGACAAACATTCAAGAGCACAAAGAGAAAAGGACAAAGAGAGAGCTAAACAAGACGAATCCAGCACAACAAACAACAGAAGACAAACAACAGAGCACAAATCAATTAAGAGTAAACTCAAACACAACAATGCGATCACACAGTAAGTCACATAACGGCACGCTGTGAACTAACAATGCGACTCACGGAAGGCACACGTGTAGCCGGGAACACACACACCGAGCCGTGCATCCGTAACAGGGGCTCCACATTAATGAGTCACCGCTCTAAAGCAGCGGGGTCGTGCCTGGAAACGCATTCATTATTCAGCCCGACTGACACGACACGTTCACATCAACGCCGCCGTGTGTGCATGAACGCACCGTGGCCTGACGTGAATCGAGGGCAAGCAGGGGCTTTCAGAACACAAACGCCCAGTGAGCGGTCAAACAGGAAGTCACACACACGCACACACTCTGCCTGTGTGTACTCGCACACCAGCTGGTTGGAGATAGTGGGCTTTCTGTCCAGATTAATTCGAGGCTTTTATTTTGAAGTCTTACACTAAACAATGATTATTAGGCAGATTTTAGCCGCATTAGCATCGTGTCTTTACTGGTGTCGGTCTGTCGGTCCACAACTTTGGTACAGAGTCAGATATCAGCTGTTAAATGGATTGCCGTGAAATTTACTAAATATATTCAAGGTCCCTAGAGGATAAATTCTACAGACTTTGACTTTTTCCTCCAACTCCATCATTCAATTCAATTAAATTTTATTTCTATAGCGCTACATCATAACAGAGTTATCTCATAGCACTTGTTAATATAGAGCAGGTCTAAACCAATCGGAGTGAGAGCAGGATGAAAGGGAACACACAGCAGCACAGTACAATTCCACATACAGATGTAAAGCAATGGCAGCTACAATGTTACTGATGTTAACATAAACAACCAACAGTATCAGCAGTACAACAGCTGCACTAATAATAACAGTAGCAGGTGGTCCGCATCCACTCGACCAGACCCGTGTGCATCCAGACTCCGTAGAACCAGATCCTGCAGAACCAGACTCCACAATCATCCGTTCAAAGTTGTCACTAGTTCATAGCTTGAGCTCTACGACGGATGGCACAGACACACTCATGGTTCCCAGATCGTATCGTAATCAACCAATCAAACTTTATTCGTAGAGCACGAGTCATACATCAAATCCAACTTGTACTTGTATGCTAACAAGCTAAACTAAGGAAATTCCTGAATGCGGTTAGTAGAGAACTGTGATAAATACTGAGCGCAACATTTTACAGTTGTCAGCACAGTTTGTCCACTCTGGTGTGCAGCATGAGGTCAACATTAAATGCTGCCTCCAAATGGAACCCGTGAGCTCGTGGTTACGACATGAGAAGTCGTGCACACGATGTGCTCGGTGTTCACTTGGTAAGTCGTGAGGACAACGTGACAAGGACGCTATAGGACAATATAATACATAATATAAAACGTAAAGGCAGACAGAGGCTGCTAACTTCTACAAGCTGGTCTTTTGTGTACGCTGCAATTACACAAATGTTTCATAATTAATGAGGGTGTGATTTATAGATGATAAAATGCTGCATGTGACCTCCAGGGACGTTCAGCTTGTGGTGTCACCCGAAGTTTGAGGACCGCTGCCACTCGGTGGTGGAGTTCATCGAGCGAGCCATCATGCACTCCAAGAACGGCAAATTCCTCTACTTCCTCCGCTCCAGAGTCCCAGGTAAAGAAATATAGGTCATGTATCTGCACGCAGCCCGGGCCGATGAAAAATGGATGTGAGCCGCCACTTAGGGAGAAGTGGCTGAGAGACGGAGGAGAGGGCTGCGTTCAGCCTCTGCATGATTTATAATTGTGAGAATGCTTCTGTGCGTGCGGTTTATCCTCAACGTAGGTTTGACTGAAGCTAATTCCTGCATGTGTTTGTTTGTCTGTCTTATATGTTTGTCTTCAAAGTTCTTCTTGTATTTACCACTTAAGGACTAAATGTCCTTGTAGAAGAATAAAATGGTTAGAGCTTTGGATTAGGGTTAAATATGAATGACAGTTAAGTTAAATTCAGTTTATATTAAGGATTCAAATAAAAAGACATGTAAGTCTGTCTGTACAAACTACTTTGGTGATGCACCTTATGTGCTTTCATAGCATCTTATTGCGTAAAAGCTAAGCTCCATGTTTTTATTGTTATAATATCTCATGTTGCATGCTGCAAAAAAAAAATCAGTGAGTGAGCTGAGAGTAAATTTCCCGCCCACTTATTGATGTTTTGGAACTCAGCTTGGCTCTTACAAATATCAGCAGTGAGCTGGGAGGATTTGGGGGTATCTTCAACCTAATTTGATTACATTTCACCAGGATGAGATCCGGGTGTCACTTTTACAAGAGCGAAATGGCAGCACAGTTCACCGACAATAACCACGAATAGAAAAACAGTACAAAACAGCGACAGCAGGTTGATTTAGTCTTAAAATGCAAGTCTGGTGATATTCTATATTTTTCTTCTTGTCAAGTGTTGTGTGTGTACATCTTCATCTTCTGAGACATAAAACATGAGCCACACTGTTGTTCCTTCATCACCATGAACACACACACACACACACACACACACACACACACACACCGTCCTGCTGCCCCAAAAGCTCACTAGAGCACCAAATGTGGATTCATCCGCCACTGAAAATAGTCCCCAACAAAATGCACTATTTCCTCTTGTTTTGATGATTTAGAAACTGCTAAATGATGTTAAATAAGACTAAGTGAGGTAACACGTGTGTGTGTGTGTGTGTGTTGCAGGACTTCCTCCCACCCCGGTCCAGCTGCTGTATCCCGTATCTCGCTTCAGCAATGTGAAGTCACTACAACATCTCTGTCGCTTTTGCATCCGACAGATGGTCCGCATCGACCACATCCAGGAGCTTCCGCTGCCCAGGTGCTCGGCTCCCCTCCCCCGCAGTCACGTGATCGTTGACATGTCCGCTTGCTGAAATACACACCGTAAACCACGACACAGCAAACGCGCAAAACTGAACCACTTTTAGAACTTGTGTCTTTGCGTCATCCAGATGTTTGTGCAGACCTTTGTGATGTTAAAGTGACTCTGTCTATGTGAGATTAAACATCAGGCTTTGCTTCCACACATATTATAGAATTATAAATAGGTTACGTCCTCAGGGTACCTTTTGCTGAGTTTTATTCGGTCACAGAGATCTGGACAAATTCAAGCACGTGAATCAGTTAGAGAAGGGACGGGAGACACACTTCTTAAAATGATGCATATTAATAAAAGTACCCTCGGGAGAGTTTGTTTGTACTCATCAAAAAAAAACTAAGCACGTTTCAAAGGGTGTTTGTCTTAACTTTTTTCGAGGATATTTTGTTCAGATCCCCAGGATTTTAATGATGTGCTGGTGCTGCTGTGCAAAATTAGCCACATGCTAACACACAGAGCGTAATTATGCCGTGCTAATTCTGGTCAACACTGGATTGCCAGTAAAATACAACCAACACAGGGACGCGGATTGTTTTTCATGTCCATCGTCTCCTCTTTTTATCCAGACCGCTAATATCCTACCTGAGTAAGTTTTATTACTACGACCCCGAGGAGGAGATGTACCTGTCAATCAAGAGCGTCCGGAGGGTGGTGGGAGCAGAGCAGGAGGCCGAGTCGCAGACGTAGCAGCAGAGATCATCTCAGCTCACGTGAGTGTCGGACTAGATTCGTACGACATGTTTGTAGGCGTTCTGAACGGCCACGCTGGGTGGACGGCAGGTCATCGTTCGGGGATAATGGTGCACATCTTCAGACTGGAAGACGTTCGTGGTGCTGCACCGGCGTTGTTCGTCTGATGTGCAAAAGTGGGAGAAATAGCTAGAGAGAGAAGTTCAAACCGGTCAGTCACAGACCCTATTCCGACAGTCGGAGTGGTGTGGAGATGCTTTCCGAGGCTATTCGAGCGTCTGACGAGCAGTTCTGATGGCGTAAGCAAACATTCCTAAAGCAGCGATCTATCAAGAAAACCAAGCATCTCCGTCTTTAGCACAAAAGAAAGTACATTTTAAAAAAAGGCTACAAAAATTCAACATTCAGCTTTTTGTAGTTTTTTTTTTTTTTTAAAAAGGTGGGACTGTAGTTTACTCTGAGGCCGCTAGTCTTTAAAACTACATGCTCAGTGAGCTAACGCTGAATTTCATGGAGATCATTTTTATATTATATTATATTAAATATTATATATAATTATAATTATTTATATATATATATATATATATATATATACACTATATGGACAAAAGTACTGGGCCACCTACACATTACACCTACAGGAGCTTTAATGACATCTCATTCCAAATTCATAGGCATAAATTAGTTAAAATGCGCTCCAGCAGAGGGGAATTGCTACATTTATACATTTCACTAAGTAAACGACAGAAAACTATTTTTTTTTACAGATGCTGAGGAGGTGAACATGTGTGTCACATCTTGTCAATTAATCAAACTTTAATTGTATTGCAAATTTCATACAGGTTAGTGCAGTTCAAAGCGCTTCACAGATGAAAAGATAATAAGACAGAACACGTGTAGAACGTAAAAACAAGAACAACGGCAAACAATTTAACAATTGGAGGCCAATAAATATTAGGAAAATGCTATAATGCTAAAACCAATAATAAAGAAAATGAAGAGTTAAATAAAAGCTAAACTTACAGCTAGATAAAACGAAATGTGGAATTTTGTTATATATTTTGTTATATATCTGACAACATGTGAATGCAGCTTTATCCTGACGTTGCTCGAAACCTGTATCTCTGCCTAGGTTTCTGTATGGAGGACTGATCTGTACTGGTCTGCCAGCATCAGCCAGAATCAGAATCCCTGGAAATCTCTGTGTCCAGTTGGACTTGGATGGCCTCTCTCTTGATTTGGACTGACAGAAAGAGGGACGAGTGTTTGCAGTGCGACGGTGGGAAAACTGTCGACGAGAAGTCCCCGATGACTCAGCCTCGTCTTCGCAGGGACTGCAGAGATGTTCTCACCTGCTGAACATGTAGGTGTGAAGCGAAAGGAGAGCGCGTGAACTATGAACTTGATTTGCAAATTTTTTCCTGAACCGGACTTTTGAAAACACAATGCGACTGTTGTTTGCTGCCGTGTCCTTGTTTTGTTTTTCGTTTTTTTTTTCTCTTCCATTCTGTCAAAATGAGGGTTTTTGGATGAAAGGTTTCCCTCAGAACAGATATGCACACACAGAGGCAGGGCAACAGAGGCCCATCGCCGAGCAGCCGGACAGTCGAGGTACAAGAGACAGGCCACCATGTTGGCTGGCCTATAATCTCCACGTCCTTTCTGCCTGGAAATAACACAATTCCAGTCATCTTAATATTGTATTCAAGACTCAGTTCCGTTTTACCAGAAGTGCTTGTTACATGAACGGATTTGATGAAATCTTTGCAGCTCCACAGTTTGAGGTTTATACTTGTTTATCGTGGCCGCAGCGTAAACGTCTGATGAAATGAAACGCCATTTCCCTTCACTCAAGTGATCATCAAAGTGGTGTTGATTTGTGAAGATCATCTTGCTGAACAAAACGTGCTAGTATCACAACCTTGTGTTTTTGCCACAGAGCTCTTTTTTCTGCAATAAACCAAAATCCAAAGGAACAATCCTGCTGGCTTTCTGTGGAGGAAATCAGGGCGATGCTAAGCTCCAGGTTGGACTACAAGAATACATCCTCCCTGCAGCACCCTGTTGTGCCAGCCCTGTGACTGGACTCTGCTACCCTGTAAAGGGTTAGCGGGTGTAACTAAGGGGTGGATGGATTGTTTAGCCCATTTCTGTTAGCGAGAGGGGGTTCTTTTGTTTTGTTTTGCCTTAGCTAATCAGTAGTGAGGGACGTATCCGTCCCACTGCTGCCATCTTAAGTTAACGTGGACCTTGTGGTAGCAGTTTGTCAAATGAAATAAAGAAATGGGCAGATTTAAGAGCCGTTGTATCTCTAAGTCCACTAAGTCAACACCTGCACAACTGTAGCAATCTCCACCGTCCATTCTTGTCGCCGTTTTTCTGGCGCTATTTTTCATGGACGTGGCTGGGAAGGCAGAAACAGCCATCAGTGAGCACAACACCACGTCTATTTCGAATCCCTGAACAAACCCGGAGATGTTGGTTGTGATTCAGAGGTCTGGAAACAGGCTTTGCTGCCCTCAGTGGGTTTTGTCACCTGCTAACGTGCAGCACCAGTGATGTCACGGCAGGTGTTTCTCATTCGCTTTTAAAGGGGAAGTTAAGCTGCATTTCCACCGCAGAGACCAGGGTCTAAATTACGGGACATTATTTTACCCCCCAAAAAATTCCCTGCACAACGTGTCCTGGAGCTGCAGTGCTTTCTGGACTACTGAGGCTACAGATTCTTTGGTATCTGTTGCTCTAACATATAGTTTCTGTTTACATTTGGACATGCATTCACCATAGATTAAAAAATGAAACGGATGTCTTCAGAAATGCAATTTGCAATACAAACAGCGGATTCACGCAGCGGCTTTATTTTAAAATCACTTAGTTGCATTGAAGGCAAAACAGGGAGCCTTGTCGCTTCTCTTTAACGTTGAGATGATAAGAATCCACTTCATGTTTCCGCATAAGTGCATTAATCATAAAAACACGACCCTCTTAAACAGAAGAGGGTTTTGCAAATAAAGGCAAAGGTAATGTGGCGTTTACTCGCATTTAGTTTTAACAATTTTTTTGAATTAGGTGTTACTGTGCACATGCCAACAGGCCTCGTGTTCCCCCACAATGCCCTGCCTCAAAGTGTGTGCATCTGCCACGACTCGCCTCTACCTGTCAGTTTTATTTGTTGAAATGCCCAGGTGTATTTTGCTCATTCTATTTCTCAGTACCCTGAAGCTGGCTACTGGCTCAGCGTTTTCAGTAAAAAAAAAACAGGAGAAAAATAAACACTGGTGTGTGGCATCATTTTTTTTGTTATTTGGATTTTTTTTTTAAACATTTTATTTACTTAGTTAAATGATAAGTTATATTCTCTGCAAATGTTATTTCTGGACATGAAGACCTCTGTCAAAACTCTGTCTCCCCAAAATGCCAACTTTTCAATCTCTCAGCCACATCGGAAGGTCTTCCCCAGCGGGTGGCGCTGCTCAGTTGTCATGGAGATGGTTTGTTGTTGTTCTCTCATAACTAATGAATGGACGAACAGGGATATAAACAACCTCATGTTATTATGCAACCGAACGTCTGTTCGTATGTCACGTGATAGCTACTTAAGCATCTCCATGACAACTGAACAAACTGCATCGAGGAAGAACACACGATGTGGGTGAAAGCTTCAGAAACAACAAGTCGGACCTTGTGTTGACAATTTCTTTTCAGCTTTTGGGGGAATGGATTTCTCAGATACCCAAAGGTTTTTTTTTTTTGTCGTCTAGCAAGTACAAGTATCTCAAAATTGTACTTGAGTAAGCGTACTTAAGTTATATTCCACCACTACATATAATACAAAGATAATCAGTAAAACATTTAAGAAGCAGAAAACAGCAATTTCTTGACTTTTTCCCATTTAAAAAAAAGACAAATAGAATCCAATTAATTTTCTGTCAATGGACTTGATCATTTAATTGACTAATCATTTCAGCTCTAGCATGTTTCATTTTTTTAACCTCAGCCAAAAGCAAGTGAATGCAGCACTGTTTAGCAGCTGACGTGGATCCATTACTGAGAGTCAACGCTGTAAAGATGCTTAACGGCTCCTGGTGGTTTCACGGCACAGAAAGTGTTTCATTTTCTAACGTCAGCTTATTCACTTTGAAATGTTTGAGGCTGAAAACTCTCCAGCTAATGCTTTGGCTCGCCCGTGAAGCCCGCTAAGTGAAAAGAGTGAGATATATCCCAGTTAAATCATGTAGCTCTCTCTCCACAGAGATGCCTGGGGAGAAGGTGATAGACAGTGTCTGCGTCCTCCGCTGCCAACTACAGCACACTTGACTTAAAGAGGGAGAAAGAAGTGCTTCAGCTAAAAGCGGGACGCTCATTTCCAAGGCAGTGATGCAGGGTGAGGCTGCGCTGCGGAGAAACAGACACGGCTGCATGTGAATAAGGTCAAGTGCACTTTTTGGGAAAGGCCCTGTATGAAAAGGGCCACGTGCATTGTGGATGTGAAAAGAGCCACGGGGAGTAATCCGCCGAGAATGAGGGACGGCTCGCGGTGGGCGACATGTTGGCTGAAAGTGCTGGGGGGCCAATTCGGCGGATGTTGACGCCGGATGGGACCGACGGCCCCGACGGGAACATTTTCTCTGCGGGGTGAAAGGCCTCATCATCATGTGAGCCTTTCTTGTTGGGCTCGTGGCCAGCGCCAAACCAAAAAGACAAGTACCAAGTCGTCAGGGTTCAAATCCGGTCGGCCCAATTATTAAGCAAGTCTATGCTTAAAAAAAGCAATCCATCATCATCATCATCATCATCATCATCATCCTGTCGGTGGCTGTGTGCAACCCATGAAGTGATCCGATAGGTCTGTGGTGATCAAGGTCCAACAAGTTAAAATGTTTTACATTTACTCAAGTACTGTATTTAAGTACAAATTTTAGGTTCCACTTCATGGTACTTTATACCTCTACTCCACTACATTTCAGAGGGAGGAATTATGCTCCATTACTTTCATATGACAGCGTGAGTCACGAGATCCCAAACCTTTTGGTTTGAGACGCCTTACAAAAAAGATTCAAGATGTGTGCGAGTTGTTAGTTTTAATAAGAGGTCCAAGGAAATAAGATTATCCAATATTTCACAAAAACAGAGAAGACCACAAGATTTACATACATTTGTGTGACAGAATTGAGGTTTTTTCTCTTTCCTACCCCATCAATCATCTCACGGCCTGTAACCCTTTAGAGGGGCCCTGACAGGCCACCGAACCACCGGACTAAACAAAAAAGTTATATAAAGTTGTTACAGTAAAACTAGCTTCTTCCCGAACAAATAGGACAGTAAAATATAACAGTAAGTAACAGTGTAATAATGTAATGTATAATAATCTATGTAGCCTACTATTCATTTTGCATGCAGATTTTAAATGCTGCACTTTTTTACTTGTAGTGTGGTATAGGTACTTTTAAAGGATCTGAGTACTTCTTCTGACACTGTTATAATTTCCTAGAGGCTAAGAAGTTTGCTGCAGTCACCACGAGCGTTCACAGCAATATATTATACAGTATAAAGATTAGTGGGGCTTTTAGCATTAGGGCATTGTTGTTGTCACTGAACTAATGACTAGAATGCTATATCCACTACTGGATTAGATGTTATTACACAAGCACGGAGCCAAATATTAGGCCACAGAGCCTTTGAGTGTCGAGCTACAGACTGTATTGAACTGTATTGAGTAACAATATTCATATTCAATAGACAGGATACCACACATGCTGCAGCCAGGTGTCACTAGCTTTATACAGTCAGGTGAGTCTGGCCTGAACTACAAGTCTTTGATGTGCAAAGACACAATATTATTGCAGGATGGCAACGATCATAGCAGCAGCCTTCAAATAAACTTGTAATCCGTTTACGCGGACTCACTGCAGCCTGTGTTATTACCCCGCATAACGGACGCGACGCTGGACTATTTAAACGGGTCACACACGCCGGAGACTCGCAGCTCATTGGTCCAAACGGCTGTCGGTCTCGTTTTGTCCGAACCGCCCCCCAATAATCCCATTGGTCGTCGGGGACGTCAGTGAAACCGTGTTGCTGCTGTAATAGGCCGCTCGCGTCGTCGTCGGAAACGCCCCTGCCGAGCACAATCTCGACATCCCATTGGTCGAACCGTCATCCATCGCCTTATGTGCAAAAGTGCCGCACCGCGATTGGCGCGGTCGAACGTCAATCACGCAGGCAGCGCAAGCCGATTGGTCGGCTTGGCCGTCGCTCAACGCGCCATTGTCCGTGGATTGGTGCAGCCGCGCGGGCGGATTCCTCCACGGGCTCGGTCTTCAAGGCTCGCGGAGAGCGAATGTCGTCATGAGCGGTGGGTAGGAATTAAAACATTGGTGTTTATATTACATTCTACTTCGTAAAACATTATATTTGCATTGAGCGGAAAAGCACGGGCCGCCATGCGGCTCGAGCGGGTGTGTTTCAGGGGGACTCGGGCAGCTTTGTGACGCAAAATAAGCAATGCACTTCCGGAAAGGGCTGCCTTTTTCTGTAACGTTATCAAA
The DNA here is from genome assembly GCA_036023855.1 of Gadopsis marmoratus. Lineage (NCBI taxonomy): Eukaryota > Metazoa > Chordata > Actinopteri > Centrarchiformes > Percichthyidae > Gadopsis > Gadopsis marmoratus. Next base: position 11,747 of record JAVQJF010129410.1, read on the forward strand.
GAGAGTTTGACTTGCTAGCTGCGCGTCAGCTAGCCAGACGTGCTACTGTTAGCTTGTGTAGCTGGCCGTCGACTTGTTTTGCCCACGCCTGGCCGCGCTTCTCCCCCGCCCATCTGTCCCACAATAAAACATACAGAGTGCCGCGCAAGCAACGGGCCAAGTCTTGGTTCGCTTATTTGTAGAAACTATGCTGCACACGGGCCAAATCAGCTTAAGCTAGCTGCTAGCCGCTAGCCACTCCATCCAGCCTGCCCCGGTTAAGTCTAGCTAGCTGACTGGCTGGTTAGCTGGTTGTCCACAGCAAACCAAAACCAGCAGTATGTGTTTGATGGCGGCGCTATTTTGAGGCCGCACTGTTTATTTTTCTTGTTGTTCTTCTTCTGCCCCATGTGTGCGTTTACTGGCAGGGCGTACAGACGCGCACTCGCGGCTGCAGGATCGCTGAAGCGGCGTTCGTTGTTGCGAAGCTCTGCGCTCCGCAGTCACACGTCCACGTTGGTCTATCAGAGATTAGTGGCTCGGCAGGCTGGGACATATGTTTTTGTGATAAAGTGTTTTGGTTGGGGTTGGGGTTGTTGTCTTTTTGGGTTCGACGGCGACGTGCAGGCACCATGATCCACAGCTGCATGTACGCTACTTTGTCTTGCCGAGGCAGAGGCAGCTACACCAGAGAGGAGGAGGTCCTGTTCGGTCCTGTGATCAGCTGCCAGGACACACAGGTTACCTTCTGTCAGGGTGTAAAGTTCAGCGTTGACAGGCACAATAGCGCCGGTAACACTGTGGATAACAGGGAATTGAAGCAATGTCAACGTGTCTTTTTATGTGTGGAATCATCTGTGGGGGCCCCGGTTTGTGCCTTCCATGTGTAACCATAGCGTGGTTACCTGGAGCCACAGAGCCGAGCAGCATAATGTCGTCTGGAAAAGAAATACGGGGAAGGTTTTGACTAACATATGAAAAATAATCTGTCCAGTGTCCTATAGTGCAACCAGGGAGGGTAGCTGGAGATGTTTCGTTCTCAGTTATAGTTATTTATGTTACATTTATTTTATATATTCATACAAAGTAACTTGTTTTGGTATTTATATATTTTCCTGCAGTGTTCAAGATGAACAAGGAGACATGTTGTGTCCACCTAAGTCTTTTTTTCTTTGTTTTTTTTATTATCCTGCAGCAGACAATATTTTCTCTTGTCACAAGTGTCTTTGAGGACCTTCAGAAATGCCTGAAGTACAGAAATGGTATTTATTTAAGGTATTTTATCTTTCAAAACAACAACATCTCACCTCCGTGACTCAAATGTAACGTTAACACTTCCTACTTTAATGCTCATGGGCTCAATCATGAAGTCAGCACCTCTCGCAGCGAGAGTAGATCAGTGATGAATCATTGCCTGTCCAGCTCTTGGTGGCTGTCACAAGCGTTAGCCAGCTGAAGTGCCTTGAGCTCATCTGAGATACTCAAAATACTATAAATATTAAACATTTCAGTATGTTTTACATGCTCATGAATGACGACAGATGGCAAGTTCGACCTGAAAGGGGGCAAAATAAAACCCAGGGCATTACTGCTAAATGAAAGGACTTCAGGGAGTTTACAGAAGACACTGGTGGGCTGCCTTTGGATTTGTCTTTTGCACTTGAATTTATTTCAGGGTATATATTTTAAAAAGACCCGTGATTGTATTTTGTGTACAGCTGAGGCAGTAATGAGCAGTGGAATAGGTCACTCAGTGTAAGTGTACCACTTTACCGGACCAATTCTGTTTGACAATAACAGCCTCCACCTATTTTGGGCGACTAGGCAGCGTTGCCTGTGACTCAAGATTTTGCTCTGCTCTTAAACTATTGGGCAGCCTAATGTCTAAACAGACATTAACAATACCTTTTGTCTTTTCCTCACATAATGTTCTTGACTGCATGCCCAATTGAGCATTTCTTTCTTTCTTTTCTTTGGTTAGAGAGCACATGAATCATTGTCAATAGCTTGATATTTGTTTGTCAAAGATGATATTTTCTGGGGCCAAACAGAACAGCTGTCATGGCCAGTCGGTCACTTCATGAAAACCAGCCGACTCTACGTAAGCATTTTGCAGAAGATCCAAATGCGTGTGCACTTGTTTTGAAAATGTTTAGAATTTACATCATATGTGTGTTCTTATTTTTAAAAATTGAGATCATTATCTAGATTACCTTTGCATTGACCAAATCCCATCAGAATAACAAGATCATTATTAGCGTGGTAGTTTTATTATTGACAGTTACTGTTGTGTTGTAATGTAGTTGAATCTGCATTTGTTTGTTTGAAGAGATTTAGTTGTACTCGCTCCACATGTGTGGTGGAGACGAAAAGGTCGGCTTTTACAGGAATAGACGCTAATATTTTCAAGTGTTGGCTCCACGGGCCACCAAGCTTCCAAATTTGGTGGGCCAAATGTAAAGTTATGTAAAAACAATACAGACACGCAGCACTTGTCTGTTTCTGTTTTCTGGAATGTGCCGTGTTTTGTTTCCTTGAACAGCCAAAGCGCTGAAAATAGGTGCCGCAGGAGTCCCGACTGACTCTGCTCTGTCTGTGTTTTCCAGAACAACAGGACAGTATGGCCACCACTGTTGCTGTCAGTCCCAGTGAATACCTCCAGCCCTCCACCGCTTCCACACAAGTGAGTAACAGCCAGATGTCGCGTCCCGCCACTGTCTGTCTGCACTGTTGCGTTCTCCTGACGTCATTTTCTCCGTTAACCCACGATGCCTTCACGTCGCAGCACGCTGTAGGAACATTTTTATGTGCCAGGATCGTACTGAGCGACTGGTTTCTACCAGAATCAGAATCAGATTTATTGCCAGTACGTTTTGACATATAGGAATTTGCTGTGGTGTGTTGGAACAATAAAATATGAATATAAAGATAAAAGTTTGAAATAAAAAAACAAACGGTACAGAATGTGAATATTAGAGCTATACACTTGTGCAAATGAATGCACAAATATGTGTCAAAGCGTTTTACAATGAAGTGTTCTGATGTTGTAAGGCAGCCCAATAACAAATGTACTCCTTTAACAGTTCGGTGTTATCGTATCAACATAAAATCAGTATACAGTTTTGATGTTTGAGAACAGTATGTGTAACAAAATATTCTTATGTCAAAGGTCCACTTACCAGCTTTCTGGAGCTTTCAGCTGCATTTCTATCTTCAGATTTGACTGACGATGCTGTTCAGACTGAGGTCTGAGATCCTGGTTACTGGACCATTGTCTATGTTTTAATTTATTTTGTCCTTAAATGCTGAGTGGAATTTCAATTTTCTGAGATTATTTGTTTGTTCCATGAGAAGTGAACAAAACGATCCCTCTGGCTTCTTGGTCATTATTATCCACTTCACAAATGAAGACTTAGCTGTTGGCTTATCTTGACTTGTTTATTTCATCTTCTTATCTCTCCCTGTCTCACTTTATCTCTCTCTGTTTCTGCTCTGCTGGGTTTAATGCAGACTGTGTGTGGTGTGTCTGAGTTGTTGTGTTTCTCCCTGCAGGACACCCAGCCGTCTCCTCTGGCCCTCTTGGCCGCCACCTGTAGTAAAATCGGCCCTCCTGCTGCTCAGGCTCCTGTCACCTCTCCTCCAGCGCAGCCGCAACCTCGCAGGCTCCTCCCGATAAAGCCGGCTCCAATCGCCCCCGCGCCGCCCAAAAACCTGGGTTTCCTGTCAGCCAAGGGCAATGTGATCCAGCTCGCTTCCGGCCTGGGCTCCACGGCCCCTGGCAGTCCCATAGTGCTCACCATCCAGCAGAGCCCGGCCCGCACCAACACCTCGGCCCCTGCCAACATCCAGTACCAGATGGTGCCGCAGATCCAGGGTGCCCAGACTATCCAGATGATGCCACAGGGAGGTCAAATCCAGCTCATACCGGGCACCAACCAGGCCATCATCACCACTCCCATGACCGTACCGGCCCCTATGGCTGCCACCACTCCTGTCACGCCGCAGAAGACTGTAGCCATCAAGCCCTCCCCCAAGTCACGCAAGCAAAACAACTCCGCGGCAAACATGGTGCAGCTGCCCGGTGAGCTCACGCTGCCGCTCAGCATGGCGACCACACTCATCTCAAATCATTCTCAAATCATCACAGAGACAGCAGCTGTCCCTCCCACTCCAGGAAAGGGACGGCGAGGGAGGAAGAAGAAAGTGGCTCTGGCCGCTCATCCTCCGCCTCTTCCTCCTGCACAGTCTGCCTCTCCACCCCCAGAGCAGATGGAGACCATCCTGATAGAAGCTGGCGACAACATCATTCAGGTACATGCGGCAGAAAAACACCAAAAGCAACAGAATGCACACTTTTTGTTACATTCCACTGGCCCACACTGCAAGCATTAACATGTTGCTGGAGCTGTAGTGACAGCTGGCTGTTTCTGTGCACAGTACAGTAGTTCACTTGTATGGTTATGCAAACACAAGGTTCATTCTTGACCTTGGGAACACATACAGTATCGGTGATAAAGGTTCATGTGCTAGTAGGAAAATGGGAATTCAGCCAACAGTTAAATGTTGATGGAGCTGATCCACTACATTTTTACTGACCAAGTCTGTGAGATGTAGTTGAAAGCGCAGCAAAAAGCAGTAAGTGAAGCCTGAATTTTACTTAATTGCAAAGTTTAACCATCATGGTGTGACATACAGTTTTACTGCCACTGTTACCTACTTGTTAAATAACTATTCCCTAAATCTCGATGCACAGTTGCAGTGAGAAGATGCAAGACAGACGCGTGCGGTGTGTTATTCTGAAGGTTGATTTGGTTATTTAAAATTCAATTTAAAAAAGCTGCTTTGTGTTCACGTGAACGGGGCATGTTGATGAATCAGGGATGGACGCTGCAAGAGGGAGAGAAGCGCAGTGAGAGACAATCGTGTCTAGTGGAAGAGAGGAAGAGGTGTTTGTCTCACTACTACTTTTTTGTAGTGTGACACCAGTCCGTGATCGGTGGCGCGACTGTTACAGACAGTGAACAGCATGTTTTGTAGCACAAAGTTATTGAACGTACAACGATGATAAAACAGGTAAAAGCAGTCAGTCCTCACAAAGTGAATCACTTTTGGCTTAATGAACCGCAAGACACTTTTTTTTATTATTAATAGAGGATCATACATACCAAACTTAATCAGAATTTAGTTGTTGGCTGAATTCTGAAGCTGAGTGAACGATCTATCCTGTGTCATCACAGAGGTAACTGAATTACATTAACAATGGATAAAAGCTGTTGCTTGAATCAACGATCCCACAGAAAATGGTTAGCCAACTCTGCAGTTTCTCTCAGAGCTACTTTCGCGCATTAATCTTTCAGATCTTGGTTTTTGTTTTTACGACTGCAACTGTGCTATTTCGGTTCACTCTCACTCTGTATGCTACCTGCCAAGAACCAAACAGCAACGTCGGCGTTGTATTTACAGATTGATCTGCTGCCCCCAAGTGGCCAAAAGATCAATTAATGCAGGTTTAATGAAAAGTGAGCTTACTAATTTTGTGGTGGCTTTTTGTAGTGAGATGTTCCATAATTGAACTGCTCCAGGGCTGACTCTGTCCCCAGCAGCCTTGAGACCAACACACTTCCCTCTCATTTATGGCCACACTGCTCCAGATGTGAGTGTTTGGCTGAAGGCCTCACACCTCAACATCACAGGCTGACTCTCTCCTTGCAGGCAGGCAACAACCTACTGATCGTGCAGAGTCCCGGGCAGCCGGCTATGGTGCAGCAGGTCCAGCTGGTCCAGTCCAAACAGGAGTCTCAGGTGGTTCAGATCCCCCAGCAGGCCTTGAAGGTGGTGCAGGCAGCCTCCGCCACGTTGCCGCCTGTCCCACAGAGACAGTCGGTCCCTTCGAGCCTGCAGGTCACTCAAACAGATCCAACACCAACACAGGTATCCATTCAGACATACTGTCATGTTTTATCAACCCTGACTTCTGATAGGCTGACAGCTGTCCAAAGCTGTTGTAAATACCAATAAAAATACACCAGACTACATATATAAAGACTTATTTTCCATGAAATTGTGTACATTTATGTAGGCCTGCCTTATTTACAGATATAGTCTCTGGCTTTTCTTTGATATCTGTTGCACATATCCTATCTGTTGTTAGCACACATTAGCTCGGAGGGCTAACTTGGCTTGTTGACTATATTATATGAATATGAACACCGCACCTTGTTCAAAAATCAGTTCAACAAAGCCTTTGCAGTATAGTCGGGTACAGCTCTACATCTATGTGGTCACCAGAGCAGGAGTCCTAATGACTCTGGTTATCCTCTGACTTGTCCTCTAGCGCCAGCATGAGGTTGACATTTATGATTTTGAGTGAATTGTCTCAACTGTTGCCATAAAATTTCCCACACACATTTATTTCCCCCACAGGATGAATTGTGATAACGTTGGTGATCCTCAGCAGCCAACATTTCTCAGCTGTGCTTTGTGTTTAGTGCTAATTAGCAAATGTTAGCATGCTAACCTGGAAAACAAAGATGGTGAACACGGTAAACATTATACAGGCTTAGCATCAGCAGGTTACCATTGTTATTGGGAGAATGTTTGCATGCCGACTTTGACATTTAACAGAGTGAAAAAATTGACCTTTTTTAAAAAAAAATTTATTTTGAATTTTGTCTTTACAGTGATGTAAAACGTTCAGGTCACAAAACCAAATCAGTGTAAATAAAACATCAGACATCCTTTTGGTATTTTCCTCCCTCAGATCCTTTTCAAAACCGCATCGGGGGAGTGGCAGTCTATTCAGCTCCAGGACTCAATCTCCACGACAACAACCCCCACCACTTCGGTCGCCGCCACCACCACCACCACCACCTCGCCACCGGCCGGCACCAAGAGGACGTTGGCGGGGGGGCGAAAGGAACGGACTCTAGCGAAAATTGCCCCGGCGGGGGGGATGATAGCTTTGAATACGTCGCAGCTCTCGTCAGCAGCTCAGGCCGTGCAGACGATCAGCATCAACGGGGTCCAAGTCCAGGGAGTTCCTGTCACCATCACCAACGCAGGAGGTGAGTTGATGTGGGCTTGTTTGTGTTTCCAGGTTTACTTTTGGTTGTTTTTCACAGGAGAAGATTGTAAAAATTGTAAAAGTACAAGGCAGCGTCACAGATTATTAGTTACTTTTTTTTTGTGGCCTAGTAGACAGAATTACATGGTTTTGTTTTTGATAGTGGGACCAGAACCATTTGATAGTGTAATAAAGTTAATTATAATTTCAGTCCACTTTGACTCATGGCAGTCAGCTGGTAGTCTAATTAGATTGTAGAGGAACTTGGCGACTGACAGTGAGTCTGTCTGTGTTTACCAGGCCAGCAGCATCTAACGGTGCAGACGATGCAGGGCGGAGGGCTGCAGCTGGCAACAACACAGGGCCATCAGCCGGCCATCCAGGTAGACCAGACCCTCACCCTGGAGCTGCCCGGCCAGCCAGGAGAAAAGAAGCGACGCATGGCCTGCACCTGCCCCAACTGTAAAGACGCAGACAAGAAGTGAGTGTGTCGAGAGACGGACAAATGCCGGCCAATATTACATTTTTACTTGCCCAGGTTTGGCTGTATTTTACCAACTGGAAATAGGTATCATGGACAGATTTTAAATTCATTGCAGAAATTTTAGTTTATTTACCAGCTCTTAAACATTTTGAGGACTTTTGTGTAATAAATAAAAGCCTTTTTTTTTT
>JAVQJF010129411.1:0-44378 GCA_036023855.1 Gadopsis marmoratus
CCCCCCCCCCCCCCCCCCCCCCCCCCCCCCCCCCCCCCCCCCCCCCACAGAGTACATGACCAACCCAACTCGACGTGCAGATGCAGCATTTCAGCACCACCTCTGACTGGACAGTTAAACACAGCAGCATCGTCATCCTCTAGTTTTGCCATTTCGCCGAATTAAGTCGCCTCTTTATCACAGTTAGTTTTATTCAGTGTTGTCAAAAGACCTCCGAAATACGTTATGTTTGTGGAAAAGTCTCCTTACCGGCAACTTCTGTCAGCGAGGCAGCCTGCGTGGAAACGTAAGGACTTAAGTCGCCCAATACAAATGGAACACTTGCGGCCTCTGGCGGCAGAAAATGGCAACTACCTCCTGCAACTCAACTGTTCTGCAGAGTCTAAATTCAGTGAGAGGGGGATTCCCTGGCAGCTAAACAATCTCTTCCTCTGTGCTGAGATTGCTCAAGACACCACAAATTCATACACAAAAAGTTTTTTATAATCAGATCATCAGACCTCCATTGTCCACAACAAAACTCATAACTGACAAATCTTTACTATACAATACGGGGCAAATCTGAGTAAATGTTGGGCTAATTAAATACTACATGCTGCCTTCTTCCAGGCTTTGAGATAAAGATAGCACACTTAAACATTAAAATTCTAACTACCATTCCAATTTTTAATCATCTAGTCATATTTCAGGCCATTTCATAGAAGTTATCATAGCATTAAAATGCAAAATAAAATGGGACTCACTTTCCACTTCTGAATGTTTTAAATCTGCCCACCTCAGTGACCACAGGGTGTGTGCAACTAAGGTACAGTGCAACTAAAGATGTTTGATGATTCAGGGTAAAATCTTTGTTTGATATGCATAAATTATTTTTCCAATATTTTTTCTTCCAACTTGAATAAAATCTTACTTTTATTAGAGTGTGGCCATGTTGACTGTGCAATTAAAAAATAATTTCATTCAGCCTGTGTGCTCTTTCATGCGTCTCTGAATGGCAACATTTTGTATGGCAATCCACCCTTTCTCTCCTTCCTCTGCCTGGACTGTCAACAGCAGAGGGCGCTGAGCGCAAATACAAGTGAAAGCCCTCTGTTACAAACCAGTTCATCCAGCACATTTGATCTTGAAATAGCATCTGCCTTGATGCTACATCTGAACCATTATCTGATAAAGCTTGCAAAGTCATAACTATTATAGCCTGTGCTGCTGAGGAAGTCTTATAATACTTACTCTAAGCTGCTCTGTGGTGCATTTCTGTAGCAATTATGAAAAAAGCCAAACCACATGGCTGATCTAGGTCACCTAGTAATTCTGTGACTGTATGAAGATTTTTTTTTTCATTTTCAGTTTAGTATTTATTGGAGCCTGCAGTACACTTTATTGTGGACTAAGAGAAAGATTCATTTCTTGACATAGAACTAATTAGGCATATCAGACATTGCATTCTGGAGCAAAAGTCGCTTGTAGGAAAAATGTCATCAGTCATGGGACCTCAAACATTTTCAGACATGGTTCACACGAAAATGTTGGGAAGTTCTCAGTTGGCCCACAATGAATCATGGACAGTCTTTAAAAGCCACGGAGAGACGTGAAGTATGTAGTTGGCTAAACAAATAGAATTTCACAATATAATTTTAAATGAGATCATATTCTTGTAACTAAATAATCCCATTTTAGATTAATTAGATTAACTGATATTGCTTTCAGTCTCACCTACACACACACACACACACACACACCAGTTTAAGACTGAAGGAAGTCTTACATACAGGTAAGGGTGTGGCTGTTTATGAGAACTGGTTATTTGGAACATGGTGAAACAGTAACTGCAACCATTTCTGAAGCTTGAACAACAGATAAGACAATATCTCAAGTCAAAAATGCTTCATAGGTGACACCCACGGGTGAGAGGCAGGTATGGGTGATGAAGTGTGTGTATGTTTGTGTGTGTGAGTGTTACAGAGATAAAGAGGGAGATGTGAAGTAGGAAGGATCATTTAGACAATAGGTGGAATTCCCAGTAAAATCCCCCTTCCAAAAGTAGTTGTTAACCTCTCTTGTGTCTGCTTGTGTGTCCTCCAAAGACTGATATTCATATATGAGTTTGTGCAGGCTAGCTGAGGGGCTCGTTATCTCAATCGTATATATTTCTTGCAGGCCACTGTGGCACCACACTAGGAGATAAGATAAATCTGCGCAGAGCAAAACTTTTCTGTGTCACATGCAGGGATGATCCGCTCCATGCTTGGCCACAGAATATTCTATTTTGCCATTTGGCTTTACAAATAAGCTGACACTGCTGATATTGCCTTTGCATTGTGTATAAAAGTGCAAATTAGGATGTGAACTTTCCGTGTGTGCTTTCAATAACCAGGTGACATCCTTCCTCAGTGGCTGTGATGAAGCCTGCATATTCTACAGGGGGGCTGAGTCCTATGAGGGCTGAGCAGTACTTCCAATAGGCAGGAAAAGGGAAGTGCTCCATTAGAGAATGTATCGCTTCCCTATTCCTGACACATGTACGCTGGGCTGTAGACATGCAAGCCATGTATATAACAGTTGCAGCCTCATGCATAAGCGTTATGGTGCCTCAGTCGACACAGTCTGTGGTCAGGACATGGTCAGACAATAGAGAGCAATTCTCCCCTAAATGCAAAGAAAGAGAAGTACGCTCAGTGACCTTCAGCATCCACACAAACGCAACACAGAGTAACTGGCCTTTTGTACTGTGATTGTGGGTAAAAGGTTGGTTAAGACCTCAGACAGGGGAGAAGAAAACAACATGTCCCAGTTGTGTTTTTCTGTGCAGTGAAGTTAGGAAGCGCTGATGGTGGAACGAGAAGTGAAGCTTCGATTGGCGCAAGCAAAGTAGTGGTTTTTAATAACAGGCTATAGACTCAAATGCCTGTCACTGAGGGCATCCCCACTGCACTCTCACCCACTGGTTATAAATATTCTGTCTCATTCAAACGCATGACACAGCCGCACACCTGCAGGATTCTGGCTCTGAAAGTCCCCCAAAACGCACTGCACATTTATTACAGACTACGGACACGTTGCCTGGTGGTTGTCTAAATTCACAGGAACTGGGTGGTTTCATGGGACGCTATTTTAGTGAGCAATACCTCTCCAAAAGCACGCGAGGTCAGAGCAGGTGGAGCCGATTCTACTCAGCTGAATGCCTCTTAACTGACAGAGCCGCCAGTTGTCACCTGAACTGAAAATACTTACACAATGTTCCGTGGGCCTTTAAATGCATCTTCCAATATATGAAGATGCAGTGGCTTAGAACCTGAAAGCTTTTGACATTTGACACAACATGAGAAATATTATAAAATGTTCCTTATTGTAGCAGGATATACAGCATATCTATAGTTGTCCTTTGGGTCACTTCCATCACATCACGTGTTGTATAAACTCAAATAATGGTTATCTGGTTTGTTCCAGTGCTACATTACAACTACACGGTGTTTATGGATGTCATATTTTAAATTGTGCATCATTTCATACTTTATGTCAGTTAGGTCATCAGTTAGCATCACACATACCGGTGTAGTAGCGTGTACAGAAATCTTTACCATATTGGATTTTAAAATAATAAAATAGTCTGGGCAGCATTCATGGCCAGAGTCAGGTGGCATGGTTTAACTATGCAGACAGCTCGTCTTGCGTCACTCTAGGAGGAAACAACCTGACAACAGGTCAGGTTACAGACATCCAAAAGCAACAAAGCCCCTATTCGTGTCTCACAAAAGGTTTCTCTAAATTGCAGTGGCTGATTTATTGGGCCTAGACGCGAGTTGGGCTTGGCTCAAAACTTTGCAGGGCGACTGAATGCTGTCGACAAACGTTTACCTGGGAATTTAGTGGCGAGGCGCGGATGACGCGGTGATGCAAGGTGAGTGATGAAACGCTCCCCGAGAAAAACGACTTTCACTTTCCGCCGGTGTCGACAACTAAAATTCCATTTCCACGTCCAACCCACCGCTACATCCGGTCCAACCCACCGCTACATCCGGGGGGGGGGGGGGTTTTGTTTCTATAAATTCAGCTGAGTCGCTCCGCGGATCCACAGCAGCAGCGTTTTTTTGGGGCTCGACACCTTTCCTGAGACATGCAAAGGTAGGGAGAAACACGCCGTCCTTCCCTCTTCGGCATATTGTTTTGTTGCAGCACTTCCTTGTAAGAACCTGCTGCGCAGCGGCATTCAGAGCCTGTTGCATAACGTCCGAGTGAGTCTACGTGTCATGTTGCTGAACACCGTTCGGCCAAGATGACCGGCCGCTTGCACGGCTGATGTCCGCTTAACGACGCGACGCAACGAACGCTCTGCTGTGTACGCTGACTGCAGGTGCTGGTCTCTGATCAGCTCTGTGTCGTGTTTCCCCCCGCAGCCCTCCCAAGCCTCAGTTCGCCAGCTGGCTCATAGAGCAGGTGCAGACGCGCCAGTACACCGGCCTGTGCTTCGTGGGCCAGAACAAGTTCAGAGTCCCGTGGAAGCACAACTCCAGAAAGGACTGCAACGACGAGGACAGCAAAATATTCCGGGTAGGTTCAGTGGCCATAAACGTGTCGTAAAAGATACTCTATTTATTACAAGTAAAAATCCTGCAGTCAAATATTTCCTTAAAGAAACAATGACTGTAACTGTGGGAAAATGTAAAAATGTTTGCTATACAAGTACTCATTATGAAGAAAGGTCGTGGTCACTAACTTTGTTTGATCTTACAACTTTGACACTGGAGGTGCTTTCTCACATCATTTTTTTTTTTTTTTGCTTGTCCAGTGATGATTCAAAATGCACTCTATTAAAATAATTAGCATTCAATTTGAGATAGCAGATCTCTGCATGGTGTCTTCATTTTTGATGGCAGGGAAGTCCCTTTAGTTTACATGTGGATTGCAAAGCCTCCTTTAAATAATGGATAAAAGCAATGTTTTATTATCGTTGTTCAGCCAGGTGAGGCTGACGACTTCATTATGTAACTGCCGAATCTGTAAAGTAACTTCAGAATGTCGAAAAATGTAGTGAAGTAGAGTTAAAAAGTACAGTATTTCCATCTGAAGTAGAGATTAAAGTCTCTCAAACTGGAAAGTAAACTGCAAGTACATGAATGTATTTATTTTGTGTGGTTGACAGGCATGGGCAGTAGCAAGTGGAAAGATCAACGAATTCCCCACGGACAAGGCCCGGTGGAAAACCAACTTCCGATGTGCTCTGAACAACCTGTCCGTGCGCTTCAAGATGATAAATGACCATTCCAAGAATTCTGACGACCCTCATAAAATCTATGAGATTATTAACACTGACTGTAAGACAATCGCGTAATCCAAGCTTCCCACTGTAGAACCATGTAGAGTTTGAATGCAAATGAATGTTGCTCTGTTTTCTTTACCTGCAGACAACTATGAAAATCCGCCAACACAAGACTCCCAGGAGGGTTCTGACATGGCTCTAGACATCTACAACTTTCCCACGGAGTGCTTACCCTCAGGAAACGAGGTGCAGAATTGTCTACTAATGGACACTTTCACTTCTCCGTTAACTGGTTTAACATCGCAAAGACTTTCCCCTTTGATGGTGGCTGCCGTTCAAAATACTTATTAAATAACTCCACGCCTTTTTTCCACCAAACAGAATCTGCTGAACAGTTTCATGGCCTTAGATCTTGAGAACCATCGATCAGGTACAGTGTCTTATGCAAAGGGAAATACTGTAATATGTCATTTTAAGTTAATAAGATCCTCCAACTGTTTATGATTTTACATGGTTTCTAATGAAGGTACAATGTAGTTAAATTGGCCATTTATTGTCTTTAACAGAGGAGCAACCGTGGGCAGAGAACTACGGTCAGCACGATCCAGCTGTCTTTGGAAGCTACCCTGTAGCAGCCGAGAGCCACCCAGAGCTGATAACGGATCAGCCGTCTTACTGTGAGGGTATGCACAGCCAAAAAATACGTTATTGAAATAAAATGCTATACTGGAAGAAAACAAAAGTTTCCAGTTGATATTCTGTAAAGATGTGATCTTTCTTTATATGTTGTTACATGTTTGCTTTTTTTGTTTTTACAGTAAATCCTCAGCCGGTGCTGTGTTCAGCTCTGCAGCCAAGTATATATGACCTGGAGATCTCCATCCACTACAGGAAACGAGAAATGCTGAAGACCACGTTGCAGACTGCCCGTCTCCAGCTCCACTACCACGACGAGGACCCCAAGCTAAATGCCCATCATCTCTGCTTCCCCTCCACTGACGGTCTACTGGACCACAAACAGGTATGTGGTCCAGGTAAACTACTAGAAAAACTGTCAAACCAAAAAACCCTATTCATGCTTTTATTAAAGGTCTTTCACTGACTTATGGTAGACAAACCAATGTCATGGAAAGTTGTTGCACCGAAACCCATTATTTCAACGCTTAGTAACTGATAGAATCATTTGAAAATCAAAATATTTGCGGATGGAGTTTTCCTCAACGCGACAGATTTCATTAATTTTTTTGTAACGGCTTTTCTAATCACAACCTTCCTTCCAACCAGATTGATTTCACCAACCGCATCCTTAACAACATCCAGAAAGGTCTACTCCTGGAGGTAAAGGAGACTGGTATCTATGCCTGGAGGCAGGACAGGTGCCATGTGTTTGCCAGCACCAGTGACCCCAGCGTGGCTCACCCAGACCCCAGAAAGCTTCCCCAGAACACCATGGTGGAGCTCCTGAGTTTTGAGAAGTATGTGAATGGTAGGTGTGGATCTCTTGCTCATTTATTACTAGTATTAAATTTTGAATCCAGCATTAAGTTTGCACTGCGAAATAAATGGTTCCTCCTGTATCTGTTTAAGAACTGAAACACTTTAAAGAGAACAATGGTGGCTCTCCGGACTACACCATCAACATGTGCTTTGGAGAGAAGTTTCCTGATGGAAAACCTTTGGAGAAGAAGCTTATCGTAGTCAAGGTAACACTCTTTCCTATTTCCCCGAGCTTCCCCTTTGAGACGTGTGCAGTATTTGAGTTCCCCTCCTCTGTTATGCAGCATTTAAGTGTTGTAAAATGTCTGTTTTTGCCGTGTAGGTGGTGCCTCTGATCTGTCGACACTTTCATGAGATTGCCCAGATGGAGGGGGCTTCATCCCTTCACAGCGCCAACGTCAGCCTACAGATCTCCCACAACAGCCTCTATGATCTCATTAACTCTGTCTTTAGTCTGCCGACAGATGACGAGGCAGCACGGGCTGCTGAGCCTTTCCTACACCAGATCTGACATTTTCTCTCACTCCCCTCTGATGGGGTCTATTCCAACTACCTATGGGACCACATGATGCACCACATTCTGCTCTTACCCAAACCTTCCCTATAAATATAACTTGATGTTAGCGGAAACAGGAATGAACAGAACATACTGTGACCAAGTGTAACTCGGACCACTGCTTTGCGTTATCTCCTGGTCACTTTATGTTCCCATAAGTTTCAAGGCAGAAACTGACACTTTTATCACTACATAAGTAGAAATGGACTCCTCCACTATTGGACTGTTAAGTAACTCAGCTGAAAGGCCAATGGCCTTGCCTATCAATACACTTTTGTGGTTACTGTAAACGTGAAATGATCTCCATGAAATGTATGGTTTAATGGAAATATGTATGTAGTAACCACATGATGGTAAATCCATCAAACATGTAGAAGTTTTGCTTTTTTGATCACATATTTATGAGCTTGTAAAATGAAAGTAAAGTTAAATGTGTCTACATTATGTGTCATACAGGTAGTGTATTGTAGTGTACAGGTGGTGAATTGTTTTGCACTTTCTTGAATAATTTTTATACTCTGCTGGTCATGTTGCACTTTTCATACTAAAACTTGCACTATATAGACTTCAAATAAACTGTTCAATCTTAAATGAGATCTCCATTTATTACCACGGTGTGGAAATGTATGACTAGTGAAAGCTGGGAAGTAATACACTGAGATCTTAAAATAGTTCAATTTAAAACAACTTTAGGGTATATTCTGCTTTCCAAATCAACCCTTTACTAAAGAAAAACACCAGCACCTTTAGTAGCTCCCAATGCTGAGCCCTTATACTGTAACTTCAGTTTTCTGCATGATAACCAAAAGAGTCGAAAGATTTTTTATTTTTAATTAAAACATTGTCCATGAAAAGAAAAAAACAAGACAACTAAGAGGCTGTTTTCAAGCTGTAGTGGCTCAGTTTGAAATGTAACACCAAAAGAGTTCACATAGCAAAAGCTAACTTCGGATGTTACCACTTAAAGCCCCAAATCCTTAAAACCCTAATATGACAACAGGACAGAATATGAGCAAGTACTTGAATTAAACAGAGACGAAACCCTATTTATCAGTGATTTATTTCTTTGTGTGAATCATTTGTGAAACACCTGGCCTGTTTGATCAAGTAAATGCAGAAAGAAAAGTAAAATACATTCAGATAAACATAGCACCTGTTTTATTTTGATTCTTCCACTCCTAGTCCTTGGCATTAGTAAGCCAAATTAAATGTGACAAAGTTCAAGGCAAGTCCAACCACCCACCTGATCATTATTTACAGTAGGAAGATAAAGCACTATCGACAAAGCAGACTGACCAATTCTGTTAAAGAAAGCAATACAATGTAATCAAGGACAAAGACACTGACAACGCAGTCATGAGGCTGTAATTAAATGCTACAGACACTTCGAGGTTAACACTGAAAGGATCCCTTTAATGTTCCCAACTGAACGCATGTGTTTAATTATATATTTACCTTGGAAAATGCTGTGACTGAGATATTGCATGTTTTTTCTAATATGTGGACTATATATTGATCTCACAAAACCATGATATGCCAATGAACTTAGCTTGATACATACTAACAAACATTAAATACATAAAGAAAAGAAAAAACCTTCAGTTAAAAGGTTGGACAATGAAAAAAATCTAGACAAACATGCTTGCAAGATAATTGGGGGCTGCAGCTCAGCCACTGAGACATGACATCTGTATTATAATCCTTTTCACTCAATATCAATATTACCTACTGTATTGTGGTGTCATAGTCTCCAATGTTTGAAAACAGAATGCCCAAAAACAAATGAAATGGGTTTGTTGGGTTTTTTTTGTTTTTCTTTACTTGTTTGGCACCAAACCAAAATATCTACTGGTTCTCTAAAATCTGGTTTTCTACAGTTCAGTCATTCGTCAAAAAATTATTCTAAAGACAAGAGGCTGTTTTTTGAGAAGAATGACACCATTATTCATTTCAAACTGCTAAGTAAGAATTCACCTGTCGTACGCCGGACTAGGATTTAGCACATTAGACATTGATATTAGAGATGTGGAAGAGATAACAGAGGCTTTCAAATACTAAACATAAACCAATCAACTCTATGAACTAGAACCACTTATGTCAGTAATTTGAAACAGGCAACACAGATGAACGGAATATATAAGTGGTTATATCAAATCTATATTATTTACAACCGAATCTAAAATTGTTTAATTACTCCACTGATAAATGTCCTAGAAAAATTGCATAACAGTGTCTTTCCTTAATGTGACAAACATCTTAAATATGCACACTCTGCATACTTTTATAACACTTCTTAACCAACAAAATGAGCCACTGATAAATACCCCTTCCCGCCCACAAAACAAAAACGCCATAGAAAACTCAAAGCATGCTGCATTCTCCCAGTGGAGAAAGCTACCTGATTTATCACTCTATGGAAGGGTATTTGAGATTTGCCTCTTTAAGGCGCAACCTCAAGGGCTCCTATTATGTTTCTGAGGTGTACTACACAAAAACACCAGCTCCTGGCAGTGGCAGTCCAAGCACAAGACACCAATAGGTGTTATTCAAGTGATCAACAAAGTTTGTCCTTACAATTTAGTTAGTTTTATAGAAAATGTTCCATCTCAAAGCAAATCTTAGATAACCGCTTAGATTGGGCAAGTCAGAGAGTTTGAGATCACACCCAGTGGTAGGAGACAAAGTACAACATAGTATAACACATGAATGAGTATTTGCAGTAAGTGCAGTTGTCCTTGCCTGTAATTCACAACTCCTCATGGGCTGTCAGAGGTTTTCATAGCCTCAGTCTGAACCTCCTCTGTCTTGCCTGAGTCCTCCTCCCCTTTCTTGTGTTTCCTAGCATGTTTGTATTTATCCACGTATGCCTTGACCAGATTCCCCACCTTCACAGGGTTGATCTCGCCGCTCTTACTGTGGCACACCTGACGACCAGGAACACAAAATAGTTACATATAAATTGTCATGAAAACCCGCTTCAGCTGATGACCTGAGTAAGTGAGAAATGCCTGACTTTGTTACTCAAAAACTACCAGGTCTTTAAGATGTTGGTTGGTGAGAAAACTTTCAGTATCTTGGAAAAGGCTTTAACCCACCTTCTGGACAGCTTTGCGTAGAATCTCTTTGTATTCATCCTTGTTGATGTCTCTCCTCTGGTAGAAAGGCTTGATAGCTAGCTTCACCTCCTCTATAGCTCTCTCCTGCATGTGCAGCTTCTTCAAGTACTGTTGACAAGAGTAAAACATCATGATATAGTTTTCACAAATGTTCTCCAAGTAGGAAGGAGTTACAATACTTATTCAAAACCAAAGACAACATGAGACCACTAGAGATACTCAGCTCAAAGTATGAACATTCAAATGCCAGATTCACCTGGTCTTTCCTGGAATCCCCTTCCTCTGCCTCTCCTTGTCCAGTGGTTAACCTCTCAGGATGTACACCATCACATCTAGAGGAGGAACTGAGAGGACCAACACCACCCTTCTTGGAGCAGTCACTGACCGCTCCAGTAATGTCCTGTGAAAGTCAAGAGAGATTATATGGATGATAAGAAAATGACTAGACTAAAAGAAGTCTAGTTATTTATATATATATATATATATATATATGAGGATAGAATAAAAGAAGATAAGTTATGTATCTTATATAGACTTACTGTATGTATTACATGTCTAGAACTTATATGATACAGACGTAGTTTGGAATTAGTGGTTACACTGAATGTGTAAACAACAGTTTTGATTTCCACAGTATGTCTTTTACTTTCATTTAGTCTGAAAATACAGTATCAGTTTTAGTTTCTATTACGTGACTTTAACCAGACACTGCATTTGCTCCTTCAAGATAAACACTGCCACCCTATGGTCATTTAATCATATTAAAATCTTGATGCATTTCTAAAAATACTTGATGTTAGAAATATAAGTTTAACTTTGCGGTGACAAGTGATTCTGTCCTACCTGATTGCATGTCAGAACTGTGGAAGAGGGTCTGCGAGCTCCTTCCTGCTTCAGCTTCAGTTTATACAGAGCCAGCTCTGTGTAAGAAAGAAAATTTAAGTTATGTAAGCAGCCAACAAAAACTGCTGTTGCACATTCTAGCAGCAACACTTACTGCTTGCGGATTTCTCTGGTTGAGGCCCCTCAGGCTCCTGTATATTCCAGGTAACCCTCTTCACTTGAGCCTTGGACTTCGCACCCACTACTGTCGATACCTGCTCTCCTTCAGTCTTTCCCTCCTCTACTTCCTTTTCTTGTTTGACAGATGCACCACCCTCCTCTGTGTGGTCAGACTTCACAACATAGTCCAGGTTGTCTAGCATCACATCAACATTGAAGTCATCATCAGAGTCAGAGGGTTGCTGAACTTCCTGCTTTACAGGGACAGTCAACCCGGCAGTCATTGGTTGCTCGGCAGGGGCCACTGACACTGGCTGAGACTGAGAGACTGTATCCTGGAGGCTGTCGGCTAGAAGAGGTGTGGTCAGTGTAGAAAATGAGGTAACAGGGGGTAAGTGGCATAATTCTGGGGAACTTGGCTCCGATTTAATTACGATAATTTCACTAGTCTCTGTCTTGACTTCACACATCTCAATCTTAATTTCACAAGTTTCAGTCTTGATTTCACACGTCTTAGTCTTGATGGGGTCTTCTTTGTTTCCCTCCTCCTCCATGCGTTTGACCATCAAAGCATGGATGTCAGTCTCTTCTTTCTTAACTGGTTTACTAAAAGGAGGTTCTTCAAACATATCAAGAGATGTTTGTTTTTCCTTCTTAATTTCTTTTTCAACCTTCATCTCTTTTGTAATTTCTGCTGTTGTGGCCTGGCTGTTTGCACTGAGGTCTTTGCCTTCCTTTTTAACTTTAGAGGCAGCAGTACAGGAGGGAGTCTCCTGTTTATTCACTGTAGCAACTTTTTCCTCTTTAACAGAGCTTCGAGCGATATCCTTCTCTTTTTTCTTGTCCTGTGAGTGTTTTGTGTCTTTAGAGGACGAAACAGAAGACCCTGAAGTTTTCGGTGACCTCTTGGATGATGATCCTCCTCCTTCTTGCCTTCTCTCTCTAGAGCTGGATCTAGACCTGCGTCTCTGCTTGTCTTTTGACCGTGACTCCACCTTGTCTATGGAGGAGAGAGACAATTGTTGCAGTCGTGAGTGGTCTTTCCTCCTTTCCCTGGATCTGGACCGTGATTTTGAGCAAGACCGACCACGTTTACGGTCCTTTGATCTAGATCTGGACCTGGAACGTGATTTTGACCGAGATTCTGAGCGAGAT
The DNA here is from genome assembly GCA_036023855.1 of Gadopsis marmoratus. Lineage (NCBI taxonomy): Eukaryota > Metazoa > Chordata > Actinopteri > Centrarchiformes > Percichthyidae > Gadopsis > Gadopsis marmoratus. The sequence goes on from JAVQJF010129411.1 coordinate 12,584, forward strand.
CGACCACGTCTCTTGTCCTTTGACACCCGTCTTCTCTCACCATCTCTCTCTTTGCCATCATTTATTTCCTTGCTCCTTCGTTTATGCTTCTTGCTTCTTGAACGCTCTCTGCTGCTAGAGCTGGAACCAGACCTAAAATCATGACAGACAAAACCCTTAACTGAAGAAAACAATTAGGCTCTTAATGAAGATCTTAACATCAAAAGATGGTTACTAAATAGTCGATGCAAGGAAAACTGTACAAAGTTACATATTTACCTAGATCGCCTCCTGTCTTTGGATCGTGACCGGGACCGCTGTCTCTTTCTGCGAGCCCTCTCAGGGGAGTTGGACTGAGAGCTTTCTGAAGTTGAGCATGCCCTCCTCCTCTCTCTGGACCGTGACCGCCTGGAACTCCTTTCGCTGTTCTTTTCTTTTTCTTTCTGCTGGGCTCCCTGGCCTGAGGCATGATGGTCTCCTGTCCTGCCTCTGTCTGTCTCTGAACTGCTAGTGCGTCGCTCCTTCGAAGTTTGGAAGGGGTTTTTCTTCTTCTTATGGCCCAAATCTCGTGATGGGGACTTGGAGCAGGATTTGGAATCTGATTTAGTTTCTGCCTTTTGTTTCTTCTTGGTGTGAGCAGAGCTGGATGCTGATGAATTATTTTTACATTTAGGGGGAGCACTGTTAGGAGATCCAACACTCGGTCCACTCTCCTCTTCTAGACTCTCTCTTTCAGTCTTAAGATCCAGTCTGTGATGATCAGGTGATGTAGTGTCTGCTATCTCTAAATTCAAACTTTTCACACTGCGACCAAACCTTTCAGCTTCTTTTGCATCATCTAACCCTGGCTCTTTCTTAACTTTAATGTCAGGTAATGCTGTTTGTTTTGCAGTGTATACTAAGCTTGATTCTTTTTCAACCTTGACATGTTCCGTTGAGCATCTGACTTCTTGTGATATGGATTCCTGCTCACTAGCTCCCATTGGATCTTCCTGTGAAACCTCAATCTCCTGTGTTTCAGTTTTCACATGAACCAGGTCCTGCTTTCTCACTAAACCCTGCTTGTTTCCTAAACTAGGAGCTTTCCCCTCATGTGTGACATGTCGGGAGCTACCATCCAGGTGTGTGCTCTCAGCTTCATCATCTGAGCTGTTTGAGTCTGACAGAGTGGGATTAAAGGGATCATAGATATTATTACTGTCTTGTTCCTTATTGGCCGGCGTATGTGATGCTAGGAGCATCTGTTTATCCCTGTGCAGCTGTCTCTTTTTTGCTTCATCTTTCTTTACTCTCCAGCAATCCTGCATGCTGTCGCCCCTAGTGGAGGATGCCGCAATGCTTAGCCGCCTTGAATGCCAGGAGTTCCCACTGGAGTTAATGCGGAAACTCACTGCTGATGAAGATAAGGAGGATGAGGAATAATGTGACTGGCTGGCAGGAGAGCCAGTAGAGGAGGTAGAAGAGGAGAATGAGTTGGAGAAGGCTGATGAGGAGCCTGCTCCGTCAGGCCTGTGCCTCTGCGCCTGACTGTCAGCCCTGCCGGTCTTTTGCTGGTCTACGCTTTGCTGCCTTCCCTTGTCCCCAGCAAGGCTGTTCATGCCCGTTTCTGGCAAGTCGTAACCATTACTACTGGTGGTAGAATTACTACTATTTCCCCTACTGCTACTGCTTCTATTACTGCCACTGCTGTCACCTTGACTACTTCCATCATTTGTGATAGCACTGCTCTCCCTTTTTATTTTTGGTATCCTAGGAAGCACAGACACGTCTACCCACATGGGCTTTGTAGGTGCTTTTTTAGACTGGGAGTGTGATGGGGCCTTGCTCTTGGAGCTGGAGTCTAGGGTTGGGTGGATGGATGAGGAGGGGCTGGGGACTCTTATTCCATCTGTTCCCCGGTGACCAGGAGCCTGGTTTGTTCTGATTGGACGAGGTGGCTGCAAAATCAGATGACCTTGGGATGGTAAATCAGAATGGGGAGATGATTGGATGTGGTTGGCTGAGGAGGGCATGTAGGGGGGTAAGCGAGAAGAGCTCTGAGAGAAAGGTCTGCTTATAGAGCTATGGGAGGATCCTGGTTGATCTCCGTTGTAGTGGAGAGATGGAGATCTGTCTCCTTGGTTGGGTGACATCACTGGGTTGATCTGGGTGTTGGAATCTCCAGAGCCACTGCTTTTGCTGCAGCCTGATTCAGATGGCATTGCTGTAATACAAAATGTTTTTATAAATTATTAACACATATAAAGAGTGGAGTAATTAAGTAATTTTGCTTCGCTCAGCAGATTACACTGATTTACACAACATATACACTGCTCACAGTAATTATTCGTAAAATGACGGTGTCAGGGAATACCAGAAAATGGTTCAGACTTCAGTCACAATCAGCTGAGAAGGAGTGAGGAATAACTAACTCACTGCCACGGTAGGAGAACACAAGCAGCACTGCTGGTCTCTTGTGTTGCCATATTGAAGATCGATTAATGTTTGATATTCACCAACTGGACATTCATTTGACGCAAATCAGTCAGGTTGAAGTTAATTTCAAGATGTTTGATATTCAACAGCAGGACTAAATGAAAATAACTATTTCAAAAGCATCCGTTATTTTCATGAGAGGTAAGATGAGGTCAGATCTCTGGTCCTCAGTCTGCCTCTCCCAACCACTAAGAGGCTAAAATCTCTAATCAAACAGCTACAACGCATAACTAAATCTTGCTGTTTAGACTTTGTTTTTAAAACTGTGCCATGCACACTTACTTGATTTTGTAGCTTTAAGGGAACCATCTCGATTAATAACAACATCAGAGCTGTCCATCAACAGCATGCTCTGTCCTGATAGGATGCTGCCCAGCAGGTCAGGCACAGGAGCCGCTTCCACAACAACCCCTACTTGGGGGACAGCCATACCCCTCCTGGTACAGCAAAAAACAAAGCTTCAATTATATCAACCAAATTTCTTAAGTGTTCATAAAGCTCGATATCATCTTGACCACAAAGACTGAGACAGCCAAGGCACATTAGCATGTTTGGAATTGTTGTCTTTTTTCTTCTGTCTTTTAAAATTTTTTATCTGCTCATCAATTTCGGTTATTGGCAAAAACAGATGACAGATTATCACATTTAATTTGACCAAGAAAAGAAAAAGCAAGATATTTTGAACACAGAAACTACCTTTATTATCAGCAGATTTAGACAGCCATTACCAGTCATTTGTCGTAAAAAGCCAGGTACTTTAGTTACATGTATTCTCTGTCACGCATGCATATGTTCACCATTTACATTTCATTATAACAGAACTGACAACATTCAAAAGCCCTACATTCTTACACGATACTGTAGTAAATGTTTGGTCATATTAGGGACTGATAAGCAGAATCAAAAAGCATATTACCCACTTAGCTATAAATAAGATCCAAATCAGAACCTGTTCTAGACCAACAACTGTACACATCATGGCAAAAAAGGGAACGTTACCTGGAAAGGCTTGCAGTGACTGGTCGAGCTACAGGCTGGTGAGAGCGAAGAGCAGAGCGAGAGATCCCTCGTCTCTTGGCCTCCAACAGTGACGTAACGTGGGCGTGCTGCTCATCCTCCTCACTGTTCAAATGAATACCGTAAGGCACAATATGCCTAATTATTAACACTGTCTACTAAGCTACATACAAACACAGTGAAACATACATAAATACTATCCACACATGTACCATATACTTAAATATATGATAGTGATAACCACATAATAATGAGTATAACACGGCTGACCCGAACTACTCCACTTTTGTTTGTTTGATTGCAAAAAACTAATTGCATCACACATCCATGCTATTAAGCATCAAAGCAAAGCACACATCAGCTAAAGAGTCAGGACCACTAGACCAGCATGTGAGTGGCACTAGTAACCATCTCTATGCATTCCCTACATATTATACAATACAAATGTTAGGTCTGTAAAATGTCATCCAGGTATGTCCTACAACATGAACAAGACTTCTTACCGTTCCACAAATGGGTCCAAGTCAAATGGATCTCCATAGATAGAGAGGGATGCAGCTCCTATGTCAGCCCGCATGCTGCTTAGCGTGTGCTCTGAAGGCCGGTAAACTGTAGGAAGCGAAGAGCTCTTCTTGTCCTTTACAATTCTGAGATTATTAGCGATACGGCTTCGAGGAGTGGCTGCCTTTTTCAACATCTAGTGGGGAAAAAGTAGGTATAGTTTATCTAGAGTACACTTTCCCAACCTTAAGGTCACACCGTCTTGTGTGTGTGTGTGTGTGTGTGTACATATATATATGACTAATGTGGTGACAGATGAGGGGTGACTTTCAATGATAGTATCCTCTCTGTCTCATTCAAGGCATTCATGTTTGTGTTCTTTATTAGTCATTTTTAAATGTAGATTCATGGCTAAAACAAATTTCTTCTTTTGGGTCTGAATCTGAAAAAGATTGAGAGCCATTGATCTAGAGAGAAAAACATTTTGTGACTACAAGAGAAATTAGTTAATTGTTCACATTCAGTGTTAGAGACATCTAGTGAAACGTTTAAAACCAAGACTGATGTTGATGACACACTCACCAGCTTTTTCCTGGATTTAGTCTTCCTCACTTTCCGTCTCCTCTTCTTGACTCTTGTACTTCCTAGTAGTTTACCTTTTTTACCAATAGCAGAAGATGTCTTCTTGCTTTTGACCATTCTGCGCTTTCCTGTTTAATCAATCATAAAAGGTATCCCTCATCAAAAACACATCACAATGTCATAGCTATCACTTGCCTTTCTTTCCACTACATCTGTTCATGTGTGTGCCTGTGATTATGCTAACCCTGTCTGAAAATTGTTGTGCATTTGCATGTGTTTGCTTACTTACTCTTGCGCCTGCGGCTAGTTGGGATACGGGGTGTGAAGTCCCGTATATAGACAGCCGTGTTGAGCCCAGCCACCACAGTATTAATTGTGTCATCCAGCCAAGTGGACTGCATCAGATACGGCGGAGTCAACTAGTAAGAAACGTTTTGCTTTATCTCACTAGTTTTCGTTCACAAACCATTGTTGTCTGAATATAACTCCCAACCACATGCACTGCTCCTTAACGCAAGCATTTCAATCCACGATCACATTACAACAAATGTCAAAAACACATGCCATAATTTCCACTGTCAGCAGCACTAAAGTGCAATACCCAAATATTGTCAGTAAATCTAATCTGCACAACAACAAACTTTGGGGAACATCAAGACATTTCTGCAAGATTCAGCCTTGCACATATGCTGTGGAAGTGAGATAGAAAATAAGCCAAGACAGAAGCGTCACGCCTCATGCCAAACCTGTGATGTGCGTGCCTGTGTGATGCGATGACGGTTGACATTAGCTCGAACCCTCTCACTCTGCTGAGTTCGGGCGATAGCTCTGGTGGGACCTGCAGCACGGGCCTGGGAGTGACTGGTGGCAGGACGGGCAGTAGAAGGTAGGCTCTCTGTATCACTAAATTCTTCAGTTGAACCCCCTGAGTAGAGAAGAATATAACGTCTGACATGTGAAAAGTTGCTAACAAGTGCAAACAATTCTTTGAGTTCTTAAGCATGGCCATATGTACTATAATCAATGAAGTTATAGATAAATATGTAGTTTTTCATATTAATTCCTTTTTTTGCCAATATTTTCTGTTGAAAGTGAGTTACCTACATAGAGAGCAATACTACAAATTTATTACAAATTTGATTCTGTATTTTTCTTACTGTCTGTAACGGACTACAAACACAAAAATATTGTTTGAGCAACTCAAGAAGGCAAATAACTTAAAGTCTTACTTGAGTGATGGATGTTGGCTTCACACTCAGGGCAGAACCATTCCTCTACAGGAACAGAGTCAAGAGGTGGCGTGAGACACTCCATGTGATACCTATGTGGGGGAAAAAGGCTTAAAAAATGTCTGATGATAAAAAAAAACAATCTGTGTTTTAAAAAAGCTTTTAAGGCTGTAAGAAAGAAATGGTACAATAATATCTATCTTACCCAGCATCGCAGCCATCGCAGAGAAGGAGGCGGTCCTCACGGTCACTGCCCCCACACACCTCACAGTTGGTCTGCTCCAGGTCCACATCTACCGTTTCCTCTGAACCTTCCTTCACAGGCTTTTGTACTGTGATCTGAATGAAGCAGTCATCACAAAAATCATACATAAGCAATTAGTCCACATAACATAAATGTATATAGAGTAAACTGACTTAAGCTATGCCAATAAAGACTGAATGCACTCACCACTTTCTTCACTTTGCCTCCATAACATTTCCTTAGGTATATGTTGTTGAAGGAAATACGGTCTACAGGACACGAATTTGCATTCTAAATAGTGGAAAACAAAAACACTGATACTGAGCCATTCCACTTCCTCTACCACGGATGCTTTTTAAATGCAGAGCATATACTGCTAATCAAAGTATATTAAGGTGCTTTCTCCTTGGGCTAATACAACATTAAGTCAGACCCACCTTGGTCCATTCAAGGATGCAGTCGAGACAGAAGTAGTGCTCACAACTCTGTGGTGTTGCAACAGGCTGGCTGCTGAACGAGTTAAGGCAGATTGGACACTTCTCTGCGTCCTCATCCGAGCTCATCCCTGCAAGGTCAGCAGAGGTTCCCCCAAAAGCTCCATCCTCAGCCTTAGCATCTACATCCTCTTCCTCATCTGATAAAAGTGGGAAGAAATCCATTGTGTATGTACCTTGCAAACTATATTTTTAGAAGATATTGCAGCATAACACAGAGTAGTGGGAAAATAATGATACTTATACTGCATGCCAATAGTGTGTAGTGTTTGGCAGAAGCTTATTTTTCCACTTTCAACTCAACAGGAAAACTGAGGCTTGTTAAATTACAACAATTGCAACCTTGTGTCAACAGCTAAACATTAGATACTACAGTGCATTTTATGACATAAACCTTAATCAGAAAAACAAGTAGAGCAAAGAAAAATTTGATAACAAAATAACAAAAAGCACCGCCAGCTTTGGCAACAATATCAACTTCACATTTTTTCAGTCCTACCATCCTCCTCTTCATTCCCTTCTCCTTCTTCCTCCTCCTCCTCCTCTCCATCTAGGTAATCCTCCTCTTCTTCCTCACCACTGTCAGACTCTCCCTCCTCAGACACCCCATCAACATCATCTGAGTCATCTAGGGGGGGAAATTAGATTAAAATACACACACAATGCATGAGGTTTTAAAATCTTTTTGGTATGTTTGATACTGTACTCTTAAAGAAGTGAATGCAATGATGAAAACAAATTCATTCATCAGCTCATGATGATATATACACATAACAAACATGTCAAACAAGCTACCTGAGATGGCCCACAACGCAGACCTTTTTCCTTTGCTGTGGGACGTACTGTGGTTGATCAGCTCATCCTGGCTGTCATCTTCATCCATGGCTAACCATCAGAAGAACAGCTGAACAAATTCACTGACAGCTTTTCTCTAAAATAATCCTTAGAAGATAGACCAACATTGCAGACAGTGTTTAAATAACAGATAATGTATGGATTTTTCTTGTGTACAAATGTCATGACAATTTGGTCTGCCTGACTCTCATTAAGAATGAAGTGTATTGGTAACACGGAGGACAATCTACCCACTGTTTAAAAGGACAGGTGATAAAGGCAATATTGTAAACCACCTTTACAGAATCACAAGTTGAAAGGCGAAATGATCATCAAGCATGTGCTCTTGGTCTATGGGGTGTAGTAATAACTACAGTCAACAGACAAATTAAGTTAACATTTCTTACAAACTACAGTGACACTTGAGAGCTCGTGGGTAGTTCAGCAATTATAAAGCAGCTGCTTTAATGGACCGGATTGTAGCTTACTTTTATTGTTTGCTGACAAACAGAAAGAGGTTTAACCTATTTACAAAGGTTAATATTAGCCAGCTAGCCAACAGCAGGCTGCAGACGATGCTATGGCTACATTTGTAAACAAAGAAGACAACTTGGCACCAAACGGAGTGCTTCCTCTATGCCTCGTATAAAATATACATGTAGCGTATATGTAGATAAACGCATTTTATATTTCGCGTTGACAAGAATATGGGACTAGCATGTAACGCTGTTCTTACTGGCCAAATGACTAGCTAGTAACATTAGCTTCAATGTAGCGTGGTAGCTAGCCTCAGAAGAGCTAAATTTAGCGAACGTCAACTACAAGCTCCTTCGGACTCTGCACTAAAAACACTGACTGAGGGGGAGAGGGCTTTACACGTATTCCCCATTTCAGCCCTCGTAACCACAATGTCCTATTCGAGCACGTAATAGTGATTTCAAACCTACCCTATCAAGCAGCGTGAGGTATGTTGGAGAGATTTGAAGTCTCCACTGTTGTTGAGTGACACCACCGGCTGGCTAGCGACGGAAATGGCCGAGTGCGCTTCGTGACTCTTAAAGAGACAGTATCCGTTTTTTTTTTTGTTGCGCTCAGTCGTAGACGTACTGCATACAGTGCGCGTGAATATTGTAACGACGACACCGTACACACAGAACGCAGTACCACTATAGTATTTTATATTAGTGTTCTTCCTGGTATTGTCTATTACAGCGTGTCAGATCCCATTAAAGGCGCACTCTGCAATCACCTCCATAGAGTAGGCCTACATTTTCAATTATAAAACACACACAAATATTATTGTTTCCCACATGGTGCCTCACCTTAATTATAAATGTAATATAGTTGGGGGAAAAAACACAATGGAATTTTAAATGCCCACGGTGAAGTTTATTCTTGTAGTTGCAAACACTCACAATAGCTGCACAACTGACATTTGGCCTCAAATTTAGTATGGACAGAAGTTCAGTTTAGTGATAAAGTTCAAAGTGCACATCAAACTAATTTGTGGCCAATCTACAGGTTGTGTAAGCTGTTTGGAGAAAACGTTTGACACGCATGTGTTAATGATAAATTATGAATGTGTTAATGATCAATTCTGACAAGGTTATACTGCACATTCAGCACATAATCCTTTACTTTATACTAATCAAAATATTTTTTAAAAAGTCTGGCAAATCTTATTTTATATTGTAACAGTCTTTTACCAGTAACTACACAGCCAAAAAGCAGTCAATAATGCAAATCGCGTTCCTCTGTCGCTCCCCAGTGGAGCTTTATCCAGACAGAATCAGCTGTTACATAATACAATGTAATCCTGATTTGCTACTGTATGTCACGGGGTTATGTGTATCCTGGCTGTGGATAATCCGACAGGGCTTTGACAGTCAATAAATGGTCAGAAGAAAAACTCTACAATGTAGGCCTGCCTAAACCGAAAAAGTAGTTTTACAGTATCCTAGAAACGTAGAGAGTACATCATGTTCCAGTTTTTTTTCTAAATGCACCTTACTTTTTTTCAGGCGACGTTTAAATTTAAAGGGTAATCACATCCATCCACCCATTATCCAATCGAATTTAAATTGTATTTTTAAATTGATATGTTATACAATGTGTTAATGATGGGAGGGAGTCCTGGACTCTCACTCCGTAAAGACTGAACTGTTCATCATCATCATCATCGTCGTCGTGGTCGTCGTCCACCTCCTCCTCCTCCACCTCGTCATCATCAGATCAGACTGTCATGCGGCATCTTTGGTACGTGCACAGCCACACTCCGCTCATGGCAACACTGTACACAAGTAAGCCGAGTTCAACCACTTCACACTGTGGGGGTGTCAAACCGGCCTAAAGTACGCGAGTACCACCTTGAGTAGCAGCTGTCGCAGCACACGGCGCCTATTTACGGGGAAAGACACCTGTGTCGCATTGCTGTTTGAAGTAAATGGTCGGTCAGGACAGAAAACTGTTAACACGTAATGGTTTATTCCTAAAGTACGACGTGCAGAACTGAACGCGCCGCACCCCAACTATAACTCTGAAAGTCAATCCAACGTGCCGCCCTTGTAAACCCCACCTCCCAGAGGTTTCTATTGGTCGGTTATCTATGATGGGTGGGCCATTCACCTGCAGCGCGGCAGTCCATTGGCTGCGCAGGGTGCCAGTTTGTTTGCAATTTGCATAACCAGGTCGGGTTGCAGATGCAGGGCAGTGGGCAGGGTAAGGCTAGTGCAAGTGAACTGAACTTCTGCGTCCGTGTGGGCTATAGCCTTAGAATACACCTAACTTTAGTCATGCACTGTGATTTCTTTTCGAGAAAAAACAAGTTGGATGATTGGAGATGTAGTAAACTGGGTTCTGTCGGCGAAAACGAATGTTTTTTTTCTTTGAAAATTAGCCCAAAAGAATACTTGGGACTGGGTGAGTAGCTGCACATAGTCTGCCACTATTCTTTATTCTGTCTATGTGGTGTGGGTGAATAGGCCACATCCAATGTATCATTAGGTGTCATTTTACTATACATTTCTTTACAGTTGCCAGGTGTAATTATTCATTATGTTGGAACTTTTTCATGCCGATTGAAATTAAAAAGCCCTGCAATATATTTCGGTAGCCAAATAGCCTACATGCATCGTGGACTGGAAGCCAGCTGTAATGTATAATACTGTAGTACAGTTTGTTACGGTGTTGGGACAATAGAGGATTTAAGATATGTGTCGATTTAACTGAAACGTGATATCATTTTGGGCTGTGTAAATTAATTTAAATAACGCCTTTTTTTTTTTTTTTTTCTTAAAGTAGAAGTGATGTGAATAGATGATGGTATAGGCCCACCACTAATCTCCACTCTTCATGTTGACTCATCTGTTTTATTGGTGCTTTATTGCACTGCCTTTGTTTCTCCACAGACTGTGTGTGTGTGCGTGCTTACGGTTGCCAGTATAATGTCTGAGATCTAAACGCAGGTAAGCCACTGACTAACGCACATTGTGCCAGTTGCCAGTTCCACTGTGCGTGTGACAGCGGCTAACCTGCTTTTGGGAATACTTCTCATCTTCGGCTCGTCCCAAGACCAGACACAGCCGGACCCACCGCCACATGCTCGATCATTGCTGGGGGGGGGGGGCAGGACCTGCTCTCCCAGCGGTCTCCATGTTTACTGTAGTCTACTTCCTCCTGTGTTCACGTACTATTTGGGGCCAGTAGCTTTTTGCATTGCCTCCTATGGACACGACTTCTCTATTGTCACCTACTGTGAAGACTTTTGGTGAGTGTTTTGTTTCAGTTTCTGTTTCATCTGTGTGGTCTTGACACGAATCATCACCATCATGAGCATCATTACCATGAAGACATTGAACCAAAATGGAAAATAATATATAGTAATGTGTCCACACCCCTTTACACTGGTAGAAGCAGTTTATCCAGCGATTTCCTAAATTGTGGAGCAAATCTGAGTTCCAGCTGAGCAAATCCAAATCAGTTGTATCCAAACATTATGTACTATGCACGTTTGTAAAAAGTAACCCTCGGGTGAGAAGTAAAGTTTCTAAGCAAATCAATTGTGGAATCGTGTTCCTTGCTTTCTGTTTTGCAATGCAATGTATTTCTTGGCAGTGTGGATGGTTTTTCTTTTCGGTGCATACTGACTGACCTATTGTGTCACAGGGGACTAGATAAGTGCAGTATGTCAGACTCATTAACTGGTGTGGCCCCATTCATCAAGATAATGTGGACGTGCAGATGCTCACTCTCGTCCGCATCATGGAGGTTCTTTCCCAGACACCCACTGCCTTTTGCAAACATGTATTGATCAGGAAACGTTCTGCTTCTACAGTCATCCGAAATCTCCCAAAGGGGATTTGGATAGGGTTCACGTGGAGTGCCATTGTATGAAAATAGTTCCCTCGGTGAAGTGTCCTGAAACACCGTCATAATCTGTTAATGTCCCGTTTATGAGATTGGAGTCCTCTGGGTTTAGATATGAAGTGGGCGAGGTTGGATTTAGTTCACTTTGCGTGCAGGATAATGAAAACTGGCCTGAGGCCATCTGAAAATAAAACCTTAAATCTGAAGTGTCCACAAGTACTGCGTTGATTTTTAGAAATATATCTTTTAGTAGTCATCATTAGGGATCACATGACCTAGCATTAAGAACTCCATTATTTTCAATGTGAATATAGTAGGTGGGAAATATAAAGAGAAAGACTTTGGTTGTATTTTGACTTTAGGTGTACAGTATGTGCAGTATCCTTCACGTCCACAGGTAGGCGTCAGCGTTGCACCATGCGGTGGGCTTGTCCAGACAGTGGCAACTAAACAAGGATTTGGAGATTATTTAACTCCTGCCAAGCAAGAAAGCACTAAATCTTCTCGGTAAAATCCAGTTCTACATAATTAATCACAATATCTATCTACCTCCTTACTTCTAAACACATGGTGAAGAGGAAAATGATTATTGTTGATGCTTTGAGAAAGTTTTCCATTCATGTAAATACGTGCATGCTGGGGGTTTTACCTGGAACGTGTCAGCAGATGAGTGTATTTATAGAAATCCACAGGGTTTCAGTCGGGTTAGCCAGAGCAGTAGGGAAGATCAAGTCACTCAGTGTGTGACAGCCAGCATGTTTACTCTCCAGGGTAAATAAACAGGAAAGGGGTGGCGGACAAACGTGTTATGCAGAAGCCCATAGTTGTGCAACTGTATGTTATCGTGCCAGGGTGAGTCTTTATCACAAATTACAGAATATAACAAGACAATGAGTTCTTTTGTTGTCAGTAATTTAAGGAGCAAAAGAGAACATACACCGACTCAGAGGGATCAAGTCCACAATTTTCCGCACTCCGATGTCCTCTGGTGTGAAGACAATTCATTAGACTAATAGCATGAACACAAAAAATAACTTCAAAAACTACCAGAAAGGTAGATTTTCAACTAAATAAATGAATAGTCAGCTTTCTCAAATGGCCACAGGTCTGTGGTGCCCCTGAGCCTTTATGGTCACATGTCTTGTAGATACTATACGGTGTTACATAACCCATACCAGCAGCAGCTGTGATGCCAGGATGTTTGTCAGTCCCTCTGCCCTCAAGGATGCACTTTGTGAACTTTCAAATCAGCCACCTATGAATAACGGCTTTGAAATGCCCAGGAATGATCATGCTTGTTAGGGCCTATTGTAGCACAAGCAATGAGGAGAGCATGTATATTTCAATACCTATAATATATTCATAATGCATTTCACATGGGAGATTCATGGCACTGTCATTTGTAGAAAGTGCACACTGGTGTGGTAATTATTTACTGCAGGGTATTAGATGTGCTGCACCTCCACTCATAGTTACTGTAGTTAAGACTGACTACGATAGAATGATTCCATAAACAGAATATTAAGAAAAACAAATCACTCAAAGGATGATCTAAAACACAATGCCCATTTTTTTATTATATTTAAATACACAGTAATAGTAATAATTGCACTAGGCAAAAGGTTTCTAAATTATTTTACATTTCATACAGATACTTTGCAGTGTTTACAGTAGCAAAATGCTGTAAATATATTTGTCTTGTGTATATACAGTATGTATATCATGGCAGATTAAATAATGACATGGGTTACAAAGAAAGGGGTTAAATAAGAGGTGACGGTGACAGAACAGTGAACAAGTTTCCCTTGGCCCTGCGGTCCATGTTTTATCTCCATGACGACTCTCGGGATCTCAGGACTGCAAGACACACAAAAATAAGTGGGGATGATGATCCCTTTGTTTGGAAAAACATTTTTCAGCTAAAACACAGCATGAGAGTCAATCAAGATATTCGCACATATGTGCCTATGAGAAGGACAAGCTGACACCAGACCAGTTACTGGGTTAATCCCTTCACCAGTAGAGGTTGTGGACTATATGACTGAAGTCTTGTAGTCCGAGTAGCATTTTTGGACAGAATTGGTTTAAAGCATGTACTGAGATGTCTCTAGTTTCCAAAGCAAGGAGCGGTTGTATAATCCCACAAAGGAAACACCACACTGTAGACGGTAAGGAGATAGTGCACACTCAAACACACAAAACTTTGACCTGTCAGCATAATACAGAGGCATATGATAAAATGCTAAATTCTATGATTAAGTAAATATTCAATTGTGGAAAACAGGTATGGAAACGGCAAAAGCGCTGGAAACAAGCGCTGATTTTTGTTATTGGGAGTAAGTGAGCTCATCAATGACAGATCAAATGTTAGGTGTGATGACAGCAAAAGAACCAGGCGCATCCGTCCCAATAGAGCAAAAGAAAGATATCTTTACAAACCATGGCCCTGTGGCACTATTTTTGAAATGTATCCTTTCGTTTAGCATGGAGCTTGACAAAAATAGCCTGGAAAAAGCTATACACTCCTAAAATAAGTTGCACTGACATCAAGCAGAGCCAAAAGAAAACAGAAAGATACATTTCTCTGTAGGAAAACAAGTGTCAAGGCTTCACACAGGAAGGGAATGGGACCGTGCAATACATTTTGCAGAGCCCCCTGTGAAAGGCTCTTGCTCTTTGGAAGTCAAGCATCACCAAAGTACAAGGCATTGTATAGATTCACCCCCCTCACATATAAAAAGGTATCCATACATACAAGGCAAACTGAAATGACATTGATGCCATATCTTTCCATGTCACAGTATAAAAGTGCTACAATCAGAATGTCTGCTACAGTCATTCCCTGTGCGTTCGATGCGTTACATGGAGATATGGTGAGAAGCAGTAGACGATTGTTGACTTGAGGGTGGGAAGGCCACTCTGTATTACAGAGTAGGGAATTAAGAATAAGTTCCCAGATGCATTAAAGTATAACAAAAGCAGCTACTATTAGTCCAGAAGCAAACAGTGAGAGAGGAGGAGGGCAAGGAGTAGAGGCAGCATGAAAGGATGGGATAGACCCAGAGAATGAAAACATGCAGGGATAGATGAGAAAATGGAAGGAAGAACATCAGCTGAAGACTGACAGGCGCAGAAGAGAAGTCTATCAGCCTTTAAAGGTAGAGCACAAAGAAGCTGCTGAGGAGCAGGGGCCTCCGCCATACAGATGCTTCTGCTACCCAACACCAAAAAACGGCAACTGTGGCCTTAAACCCAATCAAGCTGGGGTAGAAAGATTGGGGGCAAGGAGCTCTGGGACCAGGGGGCGAGCAGGGCAGGAGAGGAGCAGAGCAGGGAGGGTCTCACACATACACACCCTCAGGGTTGAGACTGGACACTAGAGGGTTTTGCAGGTTGCGTGGATGTCCCAGGAACTGCTTGGCAGTGGGGCGAGGCGGCGATTCCACTGTAGTTACACTATGGCCTGACGGAGAGAAAGAAATATGTTTAGCGGGCAAGTCATTTGACTTCAAAAGCCAAGTAAACAATATTGAATTTTGAGTTTTAGTATTTGTTGTCGTTTCCATACTTCCATTAATGTATCCTTCCTGCAGAAGATGTGCCAGTTCTAACTGCTCCAGTTGCTCCTGAAGCTCTGTGCGTGAGTGGGTGTGTGCTGGCAGGACACCTGTCTGTTGAATAAACTGCTGCAGGTTACACTGCCTCAGCTCCTTATTCAACTCCTCCAGCTCCTCTTGTTTAACCTGAGATGGATCAGTGAGGAAAACAAAGGACAATTTAGAGCTCACATCAGTCAGCGCTGACTCACTGAACACTGACACCTTGTTTGCCTCTAAAGTGGGGGGCAGCATATGGAAATGGGATGAGCCAAACATGTCTGTTAATCAGAAGATACAATTCTGTTCTGCTTGATTTTAATGATAACTGTGATAATAAACCCCCCAACAGCAGAATTTACGAATGTATTTATAAGGCAGGACTACTACTTTATTTGGCCTTTAGCTCACATTACTACAAGTGTAAATGTCAAGCATCTTTTCACCATAAGGGGGCAGCAGAGTCTACAAGTCTGGTCTCAGGTCAATGATGAAGACATCACCTATTATCAGCCATCATCAGACCACTTTCACAAATACCATAAGCTCTTTTCCGATTCCAGCAGTTTCCCGCAGCCTGACTCATATCTATAGATGGATACATGGCTGCTGCGTTGTCTTAATGCTAGGGGGGAAAGATATTCATCAGGTCCAATTATTGAAACCGGTGGAGTTCAGAGATCCTCCATCGAGACAGTGGCATCACCTTTGCGCCCACAGATTAAACTGCGATGCACACAAACAGGCCCGTCAATCATTCTTAAATCGACTATCCATTTGTACTCAATCAATGTGTCTGCACACAGCACAGGGAGCAGCAGCTGTATGCTATATACTATAGCCCCCAATCCAAGCACCTGTGTGCCTGTGTGTGTATACGTGTAATTAATGTTAGACTGAGACAACCTGCTGAGGCAGTTCACACCTGCAGGTCTGCCTCCATTAGCCTAATGACAGGAACGCTGCGTTCATCACCGCCGACACTTAAACACACGGCTGGCAGCCTCGACCCATCAGCTGACTGATGGCTGACACAGCCAGACATACACACCTTGCTATTGCCATGGACTGAGCCTTATTATGCCATATCAGGTTTCCAGTGTTAACATGGAACTTACAGGAAATAAAAGCTTCTTAATTATTCCAGGCGATAACTGCCAGGTTGGCAAAATGCCTCTGCGGTTACTTTTGGATTATTAACTCTTCGCAATACTGTTGGTTGCATGGTTATGACACGGTGGTGCATATTACACCACTGTGTATGAAAAAAAAACAAACGCCTAATACCTCTGTTCTGCAGCAGGGTGCCTTATATATAATTGGTAAATTGATCATGACACAGTCCCTCTCTGTTCCATCAATCGAGCACTAAATCTGTTGAGTTCACCCCCAGAGTCAGACACAATCCCACAAGTGAGCTTATTGTCATGTTTTAATCAGTTTTGCAGCCAGTTTGCTATTTATTACTTGGAGCCCAGTGGGTTGGAAATGGGACAACAGTCTTTCAGTCTGAATGGTCATTGCAAATGAAGAGGTGGAAACACGAGACTACAAATGTTTTCAGTGCGCTCTATTTCCTTGTGACAAAATATTGTCTGTATCTACCTTACTACAATAAAAGAGGAATTTAATTTTCTTCACTTCCCTGGCTGGAGCAAAACTGAATGAGCTCCATGAAGTAGATACCCGAGTCTTGGGTTTCATGTGGATTATGAGGAAACTCGAGTTTCACTTTAAACTGGGTTAGGCTTTTATTGATACAGCCGCATCTATGACAACCACCAAATGTAAACAAACAATAACACCACAGACTGCGATAAATTGAAGCCGAGTAGATCCAATAAAATGGGCATTTGTTCTACAAATCAATCCTCTTTAATCTCGTTTTCCATACACAGGGTACAAAATATGTATATACTGGCAAATGTTCTACGAACACCATTGGTAACCACATGTTCACAACATGCATACAAGATGATACCTGCCAAACCAGTTCAGCTAGACTTTAAATAGTTCTTCAGACAATAAAACATTTCATACAAGGTAGGATATGAGTATACAGTAGTCATGTCATCGTATGAAAATGCCACAATAAATCATGTTTCCTGTTTTAGTATTCAGGCAGAATTCCTTTTCCTTTTAATGAGTGTCTCTGCACTGTTTGTCTGCTGCAGTATGCAGGTAGGAGAGGGATATAGTTTTGCAGTACAGCTAGAAGAGGGTCTGTGCTACACCCCTCAAATGACCACACATGGGCTGATGTAGACTTACAACCCTTTCTCCAGAACCGTGACCTCTCTCCTTACCTGCAGCAGTGACTCTGCCTTCCCCAGAGCCTTGTCAGTCTCAGATAGCTGCTCCCCTAGCTCTGTCCCGCGATTCTCCTGTCTCTGGAGCTCTGCCGTCACGGCATCAAGGGACTCCTCAGGTCTGCTGGCTTTCCCTTCCGCCTGGCTTTCCCGCTGGATCTCCTGCTCCAGCTGAGCAGAGCGAACAGAAAAGTCATGGAGCCGCCGTCCACAGTCATCTAACTTGGCATGGAGTTCCCCCAGCTTCCGCCTCATTCCTCGCTCCCTCTCCACCTCTGCCTGAAGCTCCTCCTCCCAGTACTGATCGTGGGCAAGCTCGGCCTGGTTCCTCCGCACTGCTTGCTCCAGAGCGGCCATTTCTTCTGGCAAGTGGTCATCAGAAACTGCCGAAGAACATGGAGATGGGTAGGGACGCTCCCAGGTATGGGACTCCCTCTCTAGGGTTTCTAGCTGGGCCTCGATAGCCCTCAGTCTCTCCTGTTGCTGAAGAACCTTCCTAAAGACCTCCTCTTTGGATGAGCCTATAGGTGGTGAGGGAGAGGGGGTTGGCACATGAGAGGATACAGGGCTGGGGGAAGGGGAGGGGGAGGCTCTTTGCTCTGGAGAGTCCCGAGGAGACCTCTTAAACTGTTTGGTTCTAGGAGAGGTGGAAGGCCCCAGGTTAAAGGTGAGTGCTTTCTTAGGCTGGCTGCGTTTCGAAGGCTCTGGCTCAGGATGCCTGGGCAGTGGGAGGGGAGATGGTCCGTCTTGTTTTGAGCTGGATGCGTCGCTGCTGCTAGGGCCAGTACGGCGCAGGAAGAACTGAACTTCACTGCCGTGTTGGCCTAACTTAGCCAGAGACTCGAGAGGTTTATCTGTGGCCAACAGCTGCCTCTCTGTATCCCTGAGACGCTGGATCAGAACATATCGGCCTGTCTGACCTGGGGACAGAGAGAGAGAGAGAGTCTGAGTACAAAGAAATACACCTGCAAACTGAAAAACAACACAAACCTTACTTAAAAACATCACCATATCAAATTGAAGAAGCTGCATGACACGCGGTTTTTATAAAAACATATTGCATAGGTCAGTTGAGATTGTTGATGAGTCACTTGTGAAAGACCTTTCTTCTCCTTCAGTGTACTTAAGCAGTTGATTTGACTCCTCCCACTGCTTCTACAAAAGTAATGCTAAGTGAACAAATGACATCAGACACATTATGATGATGCTGATAGTTCTAAATCCCTGCCTCTGAGGATTGGAATAAAGGGCTGCTGCGTAAGACTCGCACAAAATGTAAAGAATGTTCAAATAAACTGAAGTTTCCTTAAGGACCTTGAAATTAGGACAAGCACTCCCTAATGGCTTGGCAGGCAGCTCGCTCATGGAAGGAGGAGAGTGCTAAATCTGGAGTTGTGTTGTTCAAAGCTGATGGAGCGTATGGCTTGACTAAAGCCGGAGGATACACGGACAGAGAGTTCAAATCCGAACGGACTCCCTGACAATCCAGCAGAGTACTCGATTTGGGTCAGTGGAGAATGAAAAGGTGAGTACGGAACCGGATTGCTGCAACTTTGTCATGTGCAGGTACTCTTGTTTCGTCTGCATCACATTCTCACTGCAGGACTGTTATCTAATGCCTTTAAGACCTTTATTTAAAATGTCAAGTAGACAAAGAAGGTGCCATGCAACAGCCTGGAAGCTGGTATCACAACATAAAGACACAATGGTTTCACAGCAGAAAAGGAGTTTGAGGTACTCACCGATGGCCTGGGCCAGAGCAATGACCACATCCTGGCAGGACGTCTCCTCAGACAGGCCGCACACAACCCGCACTACTCCGTCCACCCACACTTTGAGCTCCATCTGGGACCAGGCAGGACGGGGTGAAGGGTAAGAAGGGCTTCAAAACAGATCACTTCAGCTCAGGTTGACTCAACACTGCATGGCACTGACTCTGAAAGATGAGAACAGGGAGACATGTCAGAGGTGGGTTGAAATGAACAGACTTTTGTGAATGTAGAAATAATGGCGAGCTCTTGGGGGTAACAAGAAAAAGACACTGCACCGATTCTGTAAAGGCTTCACGGAGTTGTCGATCGTGATGTAATCTTACCCCAACATATGACACAACTTGTTGCTAACCTAAACAAAACACACTGGAAGCTGTCATACAGGCCTAAATAGCACCCTCACCTGTCAAGTCATTTTGTTTGTTTCTACAACAAAATGTACTGACGTCAAAAATGTACTGCTGAGTGAGAACATGATTGAATTGTAAATTTCAAGACCAGCAGCCGAGGGGTAGAGCAGTGTAGCATTTTGTTAAGTTCCTAGTGGTTAGCTAAGAGCCCCGGCAGTATCTTCTGGACCTGGGAGCATAAATGCCAATCTGTAACCCAATTAAACGCTCTGCTGCCCTCCTTCAAAGCTGTTTTGATAGCTTACTGCCGAGGGGAACGGACAGGGAAAGTGGAGCAACTCAAGTGTGTCTATGTTTGGGAGAGGGTGTTTGTGCGGGTAGAAATACATAGAAACACAGCAGGGATGATAGAATAAGTGTGTGTGTGTCCCTCAGTTTGATCCCCCCCCCCATCAGCAGCACCAGAACTGGGTCTCATCCGACTTCAGAGAGCAGATCAGCAGGTAGCCCAACACATGTCTGGGCAGCAGGTTTAACCTAAATGAATATCGTTATGTTCAGTCCTTCCCTCTGTCTCTCTGTCTGTCCTTTTACAGCTAAGCTTCAAAACAAGGTAATAAAATACCGCAGTGCTCATAAAAAGTGAAAACGCCTCAGGCAGTGGTAGGATTATCTATAGAACTTGGCACAGCAAATTAAACTTTGTAGCCTAGGTGGGTAAAAGACAACTTTTCACCCACAGCCAGACAGATGGTGTTCCCTTTCTGCCTGTCTCTCCGGTGCTCAATGGGAGGTGTTTAATACTGATCCCCACCATTATCTTGCCCTTCATTCAGTGCCTGGCTCTGCTCCACTGGCTGCCTATAGGGAGCTGCTTTGGAGGAATGCACTGACTTCATCTGCCAGCCGGAAGAATTCCTGCTTTTCTTAACAAAAGCACTCAACCCCGCCCCCGTGCAACCCCCCCGACCCCCACCTCTCTGCTGCTGACCTGGCTGCCCCGCACCACCATTACTTCTCCACAGTTTAGACGCCAAACACAAACTCTGCTGGGGAGCAACAGTCTATCTGATGTGGCAACAACATCACACAGAACAGCTCAACATGACACCACATATAGAAGGAATGACGGCACAGCCTGAGACCGAACCCACAGAACGAGATCACAGGAAACAAGCCGGAGATAGAGATGGATGATCACATATGGTAGAAATTCTTTTGAGCCATGCGAGTGAGGTGATTTCATGTGGAAAGAAACTTGATATGAAAAGGGAGTGCCTATCAAAATCAAACACCACAAATTTCACCGCAGCGGAGATGTCAATATTTTTCTTTGAGAAGGCACAGAGTGTGCTGTGTTGCAATACATAATTAAGCCTCACTGGTTGAGTCACAGAGTGAGTAGACAATCATTTACTTTAGCTTTGAGCGGCTTTTTTTTTTTAAAAACATGCAGAGGTGAACAGGAAGGAACATTTTAAATCTTCAGTGCAGCGCAGTCTTCTATGCAAAAGCATCTTCATACCTCCGAGCAACTGCATGAAAACTGTTTACAAAGCTCAAACAGAGGCTAAACTCTGGTTTGTCAAAGAAAAACTGCATGTATAGGGAAATTAGGTTTACATGCAACCAAACTTGCAGACAGTACCCTAACTGAAAGGTTTCTATATCTGTCCAGGATATTTATGTACCGATACAATCTTATTAAATGAGAGCACAAACATCTCCCAGCTAAGAATGTCACTCTCCCATGATGCTTAGTTCTTGTCCCTCCTGGCTGGTGAAATGTGATAATCTGCACTAACAGGAAACAAACAGGCCTGTGATGTCTCAGGTTGCCATCTATTCTCTTTGTCACAGGCACAACAACACTGAGAAGCAGACATCCGCCTGACCCAGCTCTTTTCACGGCACAGCACCAGAGTCCTGTGTCAGCTTACAGATGGAGGAGCGGCACCTTTACGCTGCTTGTGTCTCAGAGTAGTCTCAGAGTGAAGCATACCGTCAATGTAGCATCCCAAAAGTAATTATAGGAGCTGAAATAATGTTCAAAATAAAGATGGAATAAAGTCAAACTGTCTTTCAATCAACACATTTGCTATCAAAAAAGGAGGGCGACTCCAAGTCTAATGTAGAATGTTTGGTTTCAGAGTCAACATGCAAATGCTGTCGACAGACACGTGCTACAGACTGCACACGCACACACACACACTCTAATCCAAGCCACTAAAGTTATCCCAAAATTGTATCCACATGACAACATTCACACCCCATACCCCAACATTTAACCTCAGGTCACCCCCACCCCTAACATATCCCAACTCCCTCTGGCCTGTCACGCGTTTTCTCGGAAGAAGAAATCTGTACAATATGAAAATGTACAATCACAAAACTGAAGAAATCAAAAATCTCCCATTCCACCGTGAGACACAAGTACATACCCAAAAAAAGGCACTTGAGGAGCTTAAATTCAATTTAAAAAAAACAAAAAACAGACAAGGAAAACTGTATGACGAAAGGGAGAGAAAGAGATATGACAGTGAGGAAGACAGGCAGTGAGCAAATGAGAAAGGGAGAGAATAAATATGGAAAAGAAAAGTCTGACAGACAGATATAGATGGAGAATGAGTGGTAGAGGAAAGAGCAGTGATTGGAGTGATGTGCCATTCCCCTCTCTCCCCTGTCATCATCACTCACCCATCCAGCTAACCCGCTCTGTGTCTTTCATCGCCCCGTCTGTGCCTCGGTCTGTCTCTCTACAATAACAGCCTCCCAGCTCCTCGCTGAATCTGACTCAAGGCAGAAGTGTTTAGCATCGCAGCCCTGCAGACATGCTGGGCATGATTCGGCTCGTCTGTGTGTCACTCTGCGCGAGCAGCGGTGTCGGGCTGTGAATTGATGGGCCTTTTTGGACAAGCTGGGCACAGGGAAGTGTCCATATGCCAAAACTTCTGCTGTTTACTTGAAATAAAGGACAACACAGGAGGCTTGAGCATGAACATCTGTGCACTTTTTTCTTATTGGACGGCCACTTTGTGATTTGATTTAGTTTCTTTACAATTTAAAAATAAACACCTAACATCTGGCTCAGACAGCAATCTTGTGGGAGGCACGGGAGAAACCCGCTCTAAATTTATGTTCGCGTTTTCTTTTTTACACGAGATTCCAAAGATGCACGCAATACATGCACTAACACTAATACACCAAAAAAAACGCACACACTAGCACAAACGTATTCATGCAGCTGGACAGACACACCCTTATCCCTCTATTTCCTTTGAAAAGGGTTGAACGATTTATTTCTGTTAGTCATGAGTAGTATTGGGAAAAGAGTAAAGCTTCTCCCAAAAATTCCAAGCAAAGTTAACAATGCACTATAGCTAACACCTCAGCCCTTCGGCTACATGAACAGCATGCTCACTGGGTGTGTAATTTGTCAGAGAGAGAGAGAGAGAGAGTGTGTGTGTGATGTTAGTGCAATGGTCAAAGCAGGGTTTCATGAGTTATGAGCTTATATGCAAGTGTGTTTGCAATCCGACATGTCATTTACGCCTATCTTTAAGAGGTTGCTCCAGCTCAGAGTGATTACTGTGCTATCTCTGCAGCAACAGAAGTTCAAGGAACAATGGCAGGAGCAAAGGGCAGAGTGTACATCACACACTGCCTCAGATCTGAACCACAGAGACAGAAACACAAACGCAGAAATACAATAGTGTAGACAAACAGTTATCTCTACCAGCATTAGCACAGAAAAAAAAAAAAAGAGCCTGGCCCAGGCTGGTCAAAGTGTACATAATAGGTTAGACATTGCTGTTAGAGGACAATGAACAGTGCTCGGAGTAGCTGTACCCTCTGTGCCACTCTGGTCCAGGTTGGCAGACACACACAAACACTGAAAGAGCCAGTAACACGCTGGCACCGAGCAGCCTGGTCTCATCTGTACTGCAGAGACATTTTTGTTGTTCTGGTTCCACACTCAGCAGACAGTGTTGCCTCTTTTGTGGCCCCTGTCATCGCTGGGTTGTCAGCCGCGCCTCGCCAGCTTTAAGTGCCATTCCACTGTGTCCACATGGTACCAGTGATAAAGCTAATAAAAGGGAAAACAGATACTTTCTTTTGTCCGCCGTTGCCTCCTGTTTTGCATTCTTTATTCCTCCTCCCCCTTCTTGGTCATCCAGTGTTTCAGTCTACGGAGTGAGCGCAGTTTATGTGACAGACGAGACCAAAAACAAACAGGAAAGTCCACAGCGTGCCCCATAGTTGAGAACAGCACAAGAACTATTCATAATGGTTAAAAAAAAATAATTATCATGTTGCTTCAGCAATTAGAACTGGTTCTCTGTGGAAATCTCTTGACGAATCACATGGGTAGTCTCAGTCACATCTTCATTACACAGAAAGAAATGGGTGCTTGTCCACTTGCTACAAAAGTGTGGTACTACACACACACACACACACACACACACACACACACACACACAAACTGGGATCACACTGTACCTTGCAGTAGTTTCAACTGGCTTTTTTAATTTCAAAATGAATACAAATAACGTATCTGGCAAGGGTTCTTGTCCTTGACTATGTGACTGCTTAGATTTGGACAGAAGTATCCAGGTGGTGCTGGAAGCAACCAACTGGGTGAAAAAACCATCATCATCATCATCATCATCATTATTAACGTGTAGCAAGCTTTTGCAGTCACAGCTGCAGGGTTTTGGAAAGCTTCCCCACGTAGCAATTTATTGAACAAGGCTTTTTAGAATTATTACTTTGTTACTTTAATATTTGCCAGTCTCTTTTTTTGCACCTGCACCTTTTTTCCATTTTTGCATTGCAATTTGAGTTTTCTTCATAAATCCACAAGTATTTCCACAAAGTATTGCTTGATTCATTGACGTCTCATTTGAGAGACTTTAAGATCAAAAGTCTTTCTAAAACTAACCGCTGCTACAATGATTGAACTGTGCTAATCCCTGCACAAAACATCTGCACAAGCTAGGAACTTAGTCCTCAGGCAAATGCACAAGATAGATGCTTTACATTACAAAATAACACAGACAGGCCTAGCCTAACCTTACGCCTTTATCTGCTCATGATTCCATCTCTGACAGAACCTCTTCCAGATGTGTCATGAAGAAAGCAGTTTTTTCTAAATTCTCCAAGAGCCAGCAGTAGCTCCCAAAATACCATAAATCTCATGTAGAAGTCATTATCAGCAGGGCTCCAGTGCCTGCAGTCAAAGAGCAGGGAGTGGTCCACTGGGCACATGAGGAAACTAGATCCAAGATCTGAGGGCTTGTATTGGGCTATATTAAAACCTAAGAACTTTCCAATGTAGACACACCTCTCACACAGGAGATTATTTGCTTTTATAGTATGTTACAAGGCAGTAAAATGTAGGAAAAATAATCGAGTCAAAGCTGGATGGTGTTAACAAAACATCAAACAGCACTCTATTCACTTTGTAGTACATGCACAACATCTGTAGCCCTGCTTTTCAAAAGAAAACTGGGTTATGTGTGCTTTTGTTTGCCAAGATAAGATGTACTTTGTATGCAGGATTAGTGTATACATATGTGTAAAATGTGTGTATTTTGCTGTGAGAGTGACTGTGTTGCTGCTGCTTCTTCCTTAGAGTCGAGGGCCACGCTGCAGCAGGCGCTCCTAACACACTGCTTGTTAATTAGACTGAACGGTTGCCTGGTTCCCCACTAACAGAGCTTCACTGAAGCTTCAACACAACTGATGAATAATGCATTTTGTCACAGCACATATTTCTCGGAACAAAATCCAAACACTTGTGACCGACCAACTCTTTGAAAATGTCCCCTGTCCGTCTGTGTCTCTCCTCTATTGACATGCTAATGACTCAGCGCAAAGGAATCAGAAACAGCACTAATAAGCTTTAGTCGTCATACTTGCATACAGGGATCTGTCGCTCAGCTTTCAGCCTTCTCCATTATAATGACTGGTTCATCCAAGTGTGAAATCTCAATGAGAGTGGATCAGTGGTTCATTAATACAGGGGACACCTTTGCCTCTGAATCAAGGGCAAGTATAGGCAGCAGAACACACAAACACAGACTCATTAGTAAAAGGCTGCAAGCTCAAATCCCACATCAGCTGCACAAATGGGGTAATTGATGACGGAGGAGGGTTTAAAGGTTGAGGTGAATAACTCCAGTTGATGTGACACGGGCCTTGACATGGCCATTCAGTCGGACCATCACCTGTGGTCGTCACTATCACTACAGTCACACCGTGTAAAACAGCGCTTAGCGTGAAATCCCAGTGATCGTGAATCACCAGCAGCACTCCTACAAACAGATGGTGACTGACCTGAACCACATGAGAGAAGGAAAGGGGGACAGTGTGAGAGAAAGAATATTTGTTTAATTTATATTCATGAAAATGAAAGGTTTTTGTTTTTGTTATTTGTCTGCGGAAATATAAAAAAAACCCTGGCACACTTTTGAATTTCATTGAACGGCAATAAGGTGCACTCCCATGAGCATGTGGCCACAATAGTTTACACAGCCCTGGCCACAATAAAATAATACTACATTATTCATCGGACCGAGTGAAAGACTTACTCATACCTGGTTTGGCAGGAGTGATTCACTTCTCTTCAACCCCGGAAACCGAGCGGAGGCGAGCACATTAGAGACTAGGAATTTGTTTGCGCTGACTCATGGATCCACCCAGAGAGCCAGCAGCTAATGGTGAGAATGATAATGCAGGATTGCACATAGGCTGTGGAAGGCTGGCCTCAGGATGAGTGGTTTGGCTGCCTGCAGGCTGAGCCCTGTGAGCACAGGAGTTTGCATTGTTGGGTGAGCAAGGGAAGAAGGCTCTCAGACTGCTGATGGGCACCCATGTGTAATTATATACTCCCGACCTGACTCAGCAATGTTTGCCAGGGAAGGAAGACGTCGTCCTGTTCCCAGCTAAACTCATACACAGCACACACA
This sequence comes from Gadopsis marmoratus, assembly GCA_036023855.1. NCBI lineage: Eukaryota > Metazoa > Chordata > Actinopteri > Centrarchiformes > Percichthyidae > Gadopsis > Gadopsis marmoratus. The sequence continues at coordinate 39,302 of JAVQJF010129411.1, forward strand.
ACTAGATAACACGTGTGCAGTGAGTACATGCACACAAACAGATGGTCAGATAGACATTGAGTTATAACATAGACAAAAGAAAATGTTACATAGCTGAGAGATAGATGGTGGACAGGGTGACTCAAATTAAATGATGATGCTTAATTTGGGACCTTAAGCATCATGTAACTGTAAAAGTTAACCTACGAATTTAAAGGATGCAATTTACACAGTACACGAGTGGAAATTAGTAGCCTTAAATTTTTGCCAATGCATTCTATTGCTTTTGCAGGTGTACGTGTGGTCCACGCTCACTTCCTGCGTGTGTGCGTGCATGAGTCATTGGGGAGTCCTGAATGCTGCGGCCTGCAGTGTCACAGGTTTGAAGCTTAACTCATTAGTAATTTAAAGTTTGCTTCCATGTCTGCTCAGATCAATTATTCATTCCAGTTTTTGTTTTGTTTGTTTTTGCCATCTTACATTCTTGGAGTACAATCCAAAATAAGGCCTTATACACAAGAAAACGTCAATGGTTCAATTGAAGCAACTGAATGTAATTTAACTCCTTCGTCTGTAGATGTAATGAAGGAAGGCTATTTTGTCAGTGACTGAGAGTGGTGTTGGTCTTTCATCATACATTAATTCCATGCAATCAATGATGCAATAGACACCTGCTAGTCCTTATCTGATCTGAAGGAAATATTTCCATTAGCATGCCCAAGGACACAAATATCAGTGTGCTGCAAAGAAAGCAAGAGCTCAAAGCCACAGACCTATATCATCTACATGCAGCTCAGTCTGATATATATATAAGTTCAGACTTAGGTAAGGCAGTTATCAGTCCAGGACAGAGCAGGTGCACATTCCTGTGCAGGGTTGGAACGGTAAAAGAAAACAGAGACCCGTCTGCTGAATGAATGTTTTCATAGATGAAAGTGAAAAATTCCACCCAGTTTCCTCAGAAGACAATCTGAGGTCACGGACATTACACGGGCAGTTCACAAACTATTGCTATTGCTAATGCGATCCATTCAACCGCTGGTTTTGATTAGATATAACTTTGAAACTGAAAGCCAGAGTTCCCGACTGTGACATTCTTTGAACAACTGCTAGCAAGTTTGAGAGAAAGCCACAGGCTGTAGAGATTAACATGTTACTCCATTGCTAAGGTCAGTCTACTATGCAAAACATCTCCTCTCGCACACTCCCAATATTTACCTAGGGAGAAAGGGATACAGGTAAACGCATCCATGGAGCGAGAGAGACTGAGTCACCGTATGTGCGCGTGTGTGTGTGTGTACCTTCAGGTAACCTATTGCAGTGGCGTGAAAAATCCTGCTACATACAGATAAGATATTGTCTTTTCATTTACCATAAAGGTGATTCATTCCACAAAAATGCTGTCGTGTGTGCCGAGATACAGTCTATACTGGGGGGTTCAAGCTGACAAGCACTGTGGAATGTACAACACGTCATCAAATTATGAATGAATAAATGTTTTGACTTTAGCTGATAAGAAAGTTTTATATAGTGTGAACACACTTCATTTGAAATCACACTGATCCCCTGTAGGTACGGTTTTATAGTCATGTTCTGAATAATCAGCTACTTAAAACTGAAGCCATTACAGTACTATAGAAACTGATACTGGATTGGAGCTAACAGGTAGTTAATGCAAAGATAGAATAACTCTCAGCATGAAGCGAACATGTATAACGAGGAACAAAAGGACTATTGCCAAGGGTGGACAGGCAGAGTGCATCTATTCCCCACAGACATCAATGAGATATTTTGAGTATTTTATTTTATGAAAGCACGAAGGTGCAGAGGTTCACCGATACTGAATAATTTTAACATCGGTGCCAAGAACTGAATCTTGCAGATTTGGTTGGGTGGAGGATAAAATGATGTTAAGGATGGTGTTAATGCAACTGTGGCTACATAATGTTTACATTTTTGCACATTAATGCAAATACCATAACATGCCAGGAGCTTTGGTGACGATAAAACCATTTCCATTATCTTTCTTTGTAAAATTGAAGCATCGCTTTCTACAAAATCCTCATTTACATTTGAGAAAAAAAGCCAAACTTCTCAAATGTTGTCACAAGCAGCTTTACAAGAAAACAGTCTGAAATTGGCAACATTTGACTTTAAATAATAAAGTATCTGACCAAAGAAAGGGTAAACACAATTAAAAAGTCTGACCATTAGATGCAAGCTATTAAAACACAGTGCTCAGTCTGTACCAACAAAGTACTCACGGTTGATACCCAGCCCTAAATGTACCCATTTAAAATACACAGAAAGTAAAGGGTGGAATCTGTTTGTGTTGCATGTGGATCACAAGGCTTAGGGTGGGCCCCTCAATAAGCCTGATTTATAGTTTGATGGGGAGGTGTCACACACGACTCTCTGTCCCTGTCATTACTCTGAGGAGGAGTAACGATCGCGAGCAGAGCAGTGGGGGGAGGGGGTGTGGGCAGTCAAGATGAGAAAGGAAAAGGTAGGAGGGCAGGAGCAAATTTATGGCCCATTCCCAGTATCTGAGGAACACCTTTGGGCTGAGACGGTATATCTGTCTGAGGTGCTTCTTTGCTGCCTTTCACCCCCCCGACTCAAGATCACCGGGGTGATCTTTGGCATGGATACACATGCTTATACACACACAGCTTACTACTGACAAGGCTGCTGTTGTTGAGCTTGCATATGTGAGATAAGTCGGCCACCCCTCAGGAACGACAAAGACAGAGTAGGCGGAGGAGTGATGAAGGGGAGGCTGGACAAGACGGCACAAAGACAAGTGTGTGTGTGTGTGTGTGTGTGTTAGAGAGGGAATATTCAACAGCAGGCAGAGACAAACACCACGTCTGAAATTAAACTGACCAAACAATTACTATGGTCTGTTTCACACACATGAAAATTGGGGCCTCTCACAAAAAGTTACTGTTTCAAGAAGAAAGTTCACCACATTATCTGGATAACTGAAACCTGGAGCAGTCCATGTTCCACATTTAAGGGGGATCCAAGTTTTACTCTGCCAAGGTACTCAGGCAACTCAGTAAGCCTGCGTCGTGGCGCAGATCCCAGGTCTGAGTCAAACACTGCACCTTAAACAAGAGGGTAACCCGACACTGAGAATATGGCTTATCTGTTCATCTCTATGGATGAAAAAAGTGTCTGCTTTGGTCTCTTTGTTACTGGGTTGTGGGAAGCATGGTGGTCTAAATCATACACTCATGTGCACAATAGGTGGCACAGATTTACCTGTGAAAGGCTGTGTTTTCAGAATGTTCCTGAAAGGAACTGACAGAATGAAGCAAGTGACAGTTTACTAGAGCTTGATAAAAAAAATCTACTGACACCTGCTTTTGGCCTCACAGGCTCACCTTATTTTGCTCATCTTGGATTTTTAGGCAAGAGCTTTTCCTGTTGTTCATGCTGCCACATGTTTCCACTTGCTTGTCTTGCTTCTAATGTGCTTGATCAACCACATCTACATTCAGTGACAGGTCTAACGTCAAGCCTCTCAGCTTGAGGGACGAGTCTGTCAAATCCACCTGCCTCTCTCCTCTCTGTCAGTTGATTTAGTATCACCGGGCCCTGATGCAGACATTTTCTCTTTCTTGCCGGCATCTTGATCCCCCTTCGTGGCTCTGTCCGGGGCCCTTGGCTGAGGCACCCTGTTATTTACTGTGCAGAGAGTCAACACGGTATGTTGAGCAAGGGAGCAACCTGCTGCTCACTCACACAGACACACATCCATAGATTTGCACAAACACACAATCACATGACTATCCCAAGGGCCTGGCAGAGATGTTTACCACACTACAATCACTACGCACGGTAGAATTGAGAGCCATGGACAGAGAGGCAAACAGACACAGACGTCCATAACCCCAGAAACTACAACCTGCCAGTGGTTTCAAATTGTTACAACAGAACTGCAAATATTAAGAAAGCTCTGGGTTTGACGACGTGACACAGCAAAACACCCACGCAGGCTACGGAAAGTTCACCCTGAAAGGACATGACAGCATTCACTCAGGTGAACATTACAGTCAGCTGGACTCACTTTGGAAACACGTCCTTAGGTGGACTAGGCTCTGTAAGGACATTCTTAGAGTTGGCAGTTTAATCTAACCTCGGACCTGCACATGTTGGATGAATGAAGAGAGATTCAGGCTAAGGATGTCTATGCCGTTCGGTGACCTAAAATTATTTCAACAACATTCCCTAAAAAGGTTGACTGAACGGAAAAACAAGTACAATGGTTTGCAGTTGGCAACAAACCATTCCCTTAGGGATGGGTTTCTCAAGCTTTCCAGCTGGGATCAAAAGATGTATTCACTTGTTTCTGGTCGGTCCAGAAATGTCTGCAGCTTTACAACATAAAAATGTGTTTTCAGGCGCTCTTGAAAGGTTCATGTCTTAAGATGAAAAAGCAGAACCGCAGTGAAATTCCTTCTCCAAATCCCCTCCTTCCTCTCAGTAATTATAGTCTGCCAGCTGACAAACTACAGGTCTGGTGTATTTGTCTTCGCCTCCTTGGATACAACAGGTGAAGTAAGGCCTGTGTATGCTCGGCTGGATGCCAGTCTCTTACTGGTTCTGCTAGCCAAGTGTATATTACCCTGGTACAGCAAAAACACCTGGGGAGAAAAGGAGGACCAGTCCTATTTTTATGGCTAGAATTTCATAAGGAGAAAGATAATTTTTTTGCATCACTGAGAACAAGCTGAGTACAGCATCCTGAAATCCTGTAGGAAACATCTGCCATAGTTAACTTGTTGAGGATGATTTATTTAGAGAAATACATATGATTTGATACATTGAAAACTGGGTTGACTTTGGATTGGAAACAGGAGTGCGAGGGAGGCTGAGGGAGCAGGGTGTGAGGGATGTGAATGTGATGCAAGGAGGACGGGATCAATCTTTTATCACTGCACTGTGCTTTCATCCCTAATGGATCCGACATGAGCAGAGCACAGCACTACCTTTCTGTCACATTGCACAGGCAGGGGAAGGACACACGGAAAGAACAAGAAGCAAGAGAAGTAGACGGAGCAACACTTGAGAAAGAAAGACAGCTACAAAC
>JAVQJF010129412.1:0-29918 GCA_036023855.1 Gadopsis marmoratus
CCCCCCCCCCCCCCCCCCCCCCCCCCCCCCCCCCCCCCCCCCCCCCCCCCCCCCCCCCCCCCCCCCCCCCCCCCCCCCCCCCCCCCCCAGGGGCGAAATCAAATCAAATCAAAAGCTACAAACAGAAAGAGAGAAGAATGAGACGGAACGATAAAAGCAAGTCATTAGTATTAGCGATTAAGGATCATTGTTTGGTAAGACGTAACAACAAGACAAGAATAAGATGTTCCATTATAAATTAGTGCTGCTGCGTTGAGGAACACACTTTTCTCCATCGTCCAGCTAATTCTCCCCACTCTACAAGGAGATACAAAAGACACATGGACATATTAACACAGGGAACAGTGGAACAGTGGCTGTGGTGGAGGCAGAGGTGTAGGAAACAGGGGGGCGTGATATGGGAAGGGACGGTGTGGAGTTGGAGCTGGGGGTGGGGGATTGGATAAAGCAGGGTAATCAATACAATGAAGGCTGCGGTGAGGAGGGAGGGAGGGAGGGGCATGTCTCACCAGGAATTTCCGCTTCTGCTTCCAGTGGTTGCCCTGGGCATTCGTGGCCATATGGGCCTCGGTCACCATTCGGATGAGGTCCCACTCCTCCTGGGTGGGCTCCAGTCGGTCCCACGCCGTCTTCTGCAGCTCCTCCTTCCGACGGCGCTCCCGGTTCTCCTCAATTAGCTTCCGCTTGGCCAGCCTCTTGCCGTTGTCCAACACCACTGGGGGGGTATGAATTGGTGATATAGTACAGGACTTTGCTGCTTACATTATTAGTGTTCACGCACAAGAAAATGACTTTCAATGTAGCTGGCACTTTACTCTTGGAAGCGCAATACTGCAAGAACACGAGAGCTACAATCAGTGAAAGATACGACAGTCACAACGTTCACGTGCAGCCCTTTACGCGAGGTCACCGGCCCAGGGACTGCGGATCAGCGGTCACACAAAGACTAAAATTCAAGTACATTTCAAGTACTTTCAAGGTACCTAAACCAAACATTTCCAGACTGTCAAAGTGTTACCAGACATGCAAACATGACGACTGGATCATTTCATTTCAAATATTGAAAGATTTTTGGTTTACATGAGGTTATGTTTGAAAAGCAAGCACTTTTCAAGGACTATATTTGAATTCAAGCTTATTGCTAACCTTGAAAACGTAACGCTTAAAATTAAGAATTTTAGGCACCCTGATGGTTGTAAATTAGCATTCTTGCTAACTCCGGCATGTTAACATCTTTTATCTTTATACTGATGCTCAGTAACGCGCTTGGGCCCCATCAAATGATTCAAAATAATAATAAACGAATGGATAAATAAACGTTCCGTTAATTGACAGAGACTAGACAACCATAATGCCATTAGAGGAAGCTTGAGATTCAGGGTAAACACAGTCTGGACACTTCAATTGATACGCCAGCCAAAGTCTATATTTGGGGAATCAAACACTCACTGAAGGCTTAAAGGGTAATTAGCTGTAATTAGATGTAATTAATTCTTCATAAATAAAAGCAGAAGTCTAGCTGAGGTCATTTCATCCACAAAGGATTCCAACAGTATTAAAACGTTTTGATAGTGAAGAAAATATCCAAATATCCTCAAGCGCAGTCCACCTTTACACTGTCCACTGCAACTAATGATTATATTCGTTATCGATTCATCTGCCAAGTATTTTCCCAAATGAAAAATGTTAGAAGATCATGACAAATGCTGTTTTATCTGACAAAACCCTGAGATCAAAACCCCCGAGCTGGAACCTGCAAATATTTGAATTAAAATGACTAATATATTATAAAAATAGTTGCCGACTTATTTTCTGTTGATCAAGTAATAGTGTCAGCTCTAGTTTGCACGGTATGGACAGTATATATTTTAATTTTTTTGTTGCAAAATTCTGGCCAAATATACGTGATATGTGTGAAATGTCAAAAGGCAAATTTCAATCGTTAAACACAAGTTAAAGAAACAAACAGGCAAGACAGGAGGCATCAACAGCGCCTGTACAACTTACAGTCGGTCGCCATTCCCACTGCAATGCACTTCTTGAAGCGGCATTCCTGGCACTGGTTTCGGGTCACTTTGTCGATGACACACTTGCCCTCATACTTACAAGCATAGGTTGGGTTGAGGTTCTTCTGGATTGTGCGCCTGAAGAAACCCTAGAGAGCGGACAGGCACATGCTCAGAAATGCCTTGGAAGGAAAGATTAGCTGCAAAGTCAAGAGTCGCCCGTGTTACCTTGCAACCTTCGCAGGTAATGCAGCGATAGTGATACCCTGTGGCTTTGTCCCCGCACACTACACATAGCTCATCCTTGTCCAGGTAACTTGGAATGTACCCTAGAGAGGACAACACATGGTTAATATTAGATGTTATTCAAGAAAAAAAAATAAAAAGATAATAGGATTTGTAGTCTGAACAATGTTTTATGAATTTGTGACTGCCATGTATTCATTCACTCACATGCTCACGCTTCTCACATATTGTCCACCGGATGTTAGTAGCTGTTTAGTAACTGCGATACGATTATTAAACTTGCCTCTTAATTTACAATTTTGTTTATGTTTTATGTTAAATGTATTCTTTTTTTTTTGCTTGTTTTCCTTTTTATACAGGAATAAGCGAAATTTTAGAGACAAGGCTAACATGCCATCACTGTGTGTAGAGTATATCAGCTGTTCCTTTGTGTTGGTAACATCTAGGTGTGCGCTGGTGACTAAAAGTTGCATAGGGAGATTTAAAAGTAGGCTGACTCTTGCATGTCCAACAGTACCACTTACAATCAATACCTTTTTAGGGGTTTGCTACGAAAGCAATAACTGATCCTATGTCGGCCTTCTGTTGCCTCAGCGTCAATCAATAAGAAGCCCCCACCCACCTCAGTAAAACACTCTGAGCACCAAAGTCCTGCCACTGCATGACGCCTTAAGTCTTGGATTTACGCTTACCAGACTTAATTCGGAAATCACAGACACCAGGGATTCATTGATCAAGTAGGAGTCATGACTAATCACCAAAAACATACAGTAAAAAAACATTTGAAACGTGGATCACATTCAATCCAGAGAGACAAAACAACAGAAACTATTTCAAAACCAAAACTAGACCGTGCAGCAACCCTGCCCACCCAAAAATACAATCACCGTCCGGACGCCATACCTTTCCTGTGCACCTCCTGCATCCACTGCAGGTGTGAGATGTCAGGTTTGATCTCAGCGAAATACTCAGGCTGATGGTGAAAATGATTAAGAGGGACCTCCATGCTGCAGAACTCGCCGTATGAGCAGGAGTAGTGCTGGCTGGGGCACCAAGCCTGCTCCACGCAGGGCAGATGGTGAAGCGGCTGCGGGTCACAGTGTCCGTACCCGGGCCCCTCACCTGGGTACATGCAGTGCTCTCCACCGCCCTGCACTGCGTAGCCTCCCACCCCAGCCTGAGGCATCTCATACATGTCTGGCAGGCAGTAGTTCATCATGGAGAGCCGCAGCACAGCACCATAAAAAGCTCTGGGTCAACTCCAAGATCCTGTCCGCGCTCAAGAAAAGAAAAGCCGGGTTCTAAAAAAACAAATTCAGGACTAAGAAAAGCGCATCAACCCGCGGGAATGTGACAATTAGAAGTTTCCATGGCTGAATATAAACTTCATATAGGTTGACTCTACGCAGATGCACAAACGTTTTAGCCACCAAGTCCACGGACCACAGACTACACCTCCTCGCAACAGCCCCACCCGCCACTACCCGGTCGAATTGGGAAGCAGAGATTTATGAAGACGCAGGGCTCTAATCTTATACTCCACAAAATCCTCCATGGGCCATAGACAGTGGCGATGTCACGTATTAAGACCTTGCGTGTTGCCCCTCCAGTAAAAAACTTCCAGTAACGTCCACAAAGTGGAAAACTATTCCAAAGAAAAGTTTTACACCTCAACGTATAAAGCCTTTTGAAGATAGTTCTCGTATCATGTAAGAATTAGTAGTTGTCATAACCCTGATACCCTTTAACCTCTAAACACGGTGTATTAACCCCCTTCCTTATCCTGTGGGTATTTTAAACAGAAACCACAAACATATAATTGTTCCCGCCAACTATTTAGTGATTGTTATGACACTAAGAAGTTCTTTGTTTTCCACTCATAACCCTGACTTTTCACAGTAACAGTACTCTAATGTGGGAACTACAGAAAAAAAAGAAAATGCTTTTGAAAGGACAATAATCAAAAATAAGACTTAGATTACAGGGCAAATCAAATTCAGAGAATAAACCATATTTTTAATTATCATTATTGTTTGTAAGATTGACATAATAACCTTTATATACACCTAAATGTACGTGCGAACACTACAACTAATTCAGTGAAAAGTTATATTTATTGGAAAAAAACTACAAAAAGTAAATGTCTTCTCTTTTCTTAAAATATACTGAAGTAGTGGCCTGTCTTTGCTTCCGTACTATTTCAACTGAAATCTTACATAATAAAACTAATTTCTTTAAAGATTATTAGGAAATGAGGCTGAAACAAGAGCAGCTGCAATTCACACAATCAAAACTTGTTTCCCCACAATGTAAGACACGCGAGCGACGCATCGCATGATCCCTTTCAGATAATACACCTATTAACCCAGACACAGACTATACTCAGCATTATTGATTAGGCTTCCTGTTCAATAACAATGGGATAAGCCTTATGGCGGAACTTAACCCCTTTGTAGAATAACCTGTTGTTGTGCTGCTTAGAAAGGACACAAAACCCTACGTATCCAAAATAAGGAGACGCTTCTGATCTTTCTGCGTCAGCGTCTGGTCATGGATCATACTCAGAAACCAATTAGTGTTGAACCAAACTAACTTACCTAGCCTGTTAAATGTGATATGTGATATACGTATTTGGCTATTTTCCCTTTTCATTTGTACAAGTACTTTCTCTGATTTCAGGCCCAGTAATTAGAGGCCTGCCCAGGAGCACGGAGCGGGCGCCACACTGATTATAGAAAAGAAACTGTTAAATAAGTATCTACTCATTTCAAGCAAGTCCCATGTGATCCTCTCTACCTAGCAAGAAGAATCTCTGAATTTGATCATCAGCAGACAAGTCTTAATGGAGTTTATACGCATTTGTGGTCCATCTAAATAACTGCTGCTCACTTTGCATGTTAAACCAGAGTATTGTGAAGCTTCTTTACGAGACATTTTGGGTCAGATTTGATCACACAGATGCCTTTTTTTTTATCCTCTTAAGATTAGCGAATAGCAGAACATAGGACATGTTGGTGGTTGATGGATCGCAGAGGCGGGCCAGAAACATGTAGACACATGGTGGAGTCTGGGCAAAGATGCATGAAGTTTGGGCTCTAAAGTCCCTGCTGCTTGGACTTATCTGAACCCCCTGAATCGCAGGCGGTCTGCACGCTCGCCACCGACAGACTCGATCAATACTGCTGGGGTGCAGGATTATGGAGAAATATGTATAGCCAGGGCTCCAACTAAAGTTGACGTGTTTTGAAGACGTTGATCGTATGTCGCCGTTGTGTTTTCGGTTTAAAAGGACATATAAACGCAGTGGTGTTACCCAGCTGGGTTGTGCTCTATCACTCTGTCTGCAGTGTCCGAGATCCCCCATAAGAGTCAAGGGTCCTGCATTTCACTCAGAAAATGCAAACATACCTCTTGAATGGCACTTAACCTCTTTCCACGTATGTAATTCCCTCCAGTGTTTCCACATGGTTTACGAAAAATGTGATTTCGAGACACACTGAGTGTTAAAATGGATTTTGCGCACGCTGTTCACCTCTGCGCTTGACAGCGGTCTCTGTATCACACGGCAGACAAGTCTTCAGCCATCAAGCTGTTTTAAAAAAACTCTGGACACTCAGAAATGCCGTTACATGGAGTGGAGAACAAAAAGAGTCTGTGTGACCTCGGGGTGCAAAATCAGCATCACTAGACTGCATGTGACTGTAGGGGCTCCCTGCACATTACATTACAGTTACAAATAACAGTGGTCACATTTCACTTAATATATGGAAGAGCTTACTTGGTAAAGTTATACTGGCACTTTGTGTGACAATATGTAAAGGATTGATCCATTTGTTCCACCTTGACCTCGCAATGTTATCTTCTGATTTGTCCCTGCTGCAATGCTGTCAATAATAATAAAAATAATAATAGCTTTATTTATACAGAACCATGACCAGACAAAGCAAAAGCAGGATACAGAGAAAGCAATAGATGCAATAAAAAGACGAGCTCTGTATATAAAGTAGTAAAGTAAGTCTATAAAAATGGGTTTTAAGAAGTGAGTCAAAAGAAGTGAATAACAACATACATATATCAGAGACTGTGTACGTTTTACAGTGTGTTTGGTTCATTTTCAGCCTGGGAGCTGCCGCTAACCCTTTAATGCAGACTGGAAGCCTGACAAAGCGATTATGTGTCCAGATATAATATGACACTTAAAGCGAAAAATGGCGTTGCTGTCAGTTTTGAGTCTGACTCTTAAATCACACAAGGATCTGCATGGCAGCGATGCATGGCCGTTCTGTGAAAATGTTCTTAGAAATATGGACATTATGTTGGTTGCCAAAATGTCCTCTACGCATTGAATGTAGGAGTAAGCTTTTAACAGGATGCCACAAAAAGTTTAACAAACCTAAACAAATGAACCAATCCCTGTTGGGAACACAATCTGTGTCCTGATGGGTGTCAACGTCCAGATTACTGTGCAAGCAGAGTTTAATTACTGACGCAAATGAAGATGAACAATCACAATTCACGCGTTGACACTTACAGTTCAAATTACAACCAGCTTTGGTTCAGTGACTGATACTTCTGTCGTGTCTGGTGAACATTTTACTTAAAATTTAGATTTTAAATAATAAAAAAAGCCACTTTAAATACACCAGAACTTCCAATTTCATATAAGATTTTCACGGAAAATACCCAATATTAAACATCTGAATTTGGAATCATTGATGTGCACGTTACCAACCGTCTCATTTTGGATTTGACCGTACAGTATGAATGACTGACTTCTGTTAAAATCAAGAATATAAGACGAGTCATAATAGGATTTAAGATTTCAAACATTACAGTTTGTTATAAAAGCTTGCTGATCATTGGTCCCTACTAAAGATTTAATCTCCAATCTTCTTCTAAAACTGTCCATCACACCAAATAAGAATTCTGTCATTGAAAGCCACAATAATTTAATTTGGGCTGCATTTTAAATGTATTTGTATATCTTACATTTTAAATGTCTTTCATGAAAAGGTGTCCAACAGTGCCTTGAATGGACTCATGGGTAGTAACAAATATTTACAGTTATTATATTTACAGATTAATGATATACTGCAGATATAAATGGATATTTCCACTAGTGATAATTCAATTAGTTGTAAAGAAAACGGCAGATATAGTTCATCTATGTAGATATCTAGATATGTGGAATTACAGTTCTCGATTTATTTAAATTACATGGCAAATGCTGTGCTGACGTGGGTTAACGATTAGCTGCAGCTATAATAGCAATGGAAATCAAGGGTTCCTCAACCATCACACAGTTCGATCTGAAGCAATGTGCTCATTGACAACACAGTAAAAATCGAATATATAGAAGGAAATGGATCGAATTAAGCAACATATGTAGCTTTTATTGAAGTGCACTTGTGTCAACCTTGTCCTTTCTGTGAGGACTGTAACGAGTGGCGACATACTTTTGCCGTAGCATTGCGTACTAGTCGTGCTTTTCTTTTTTTGTCAGTTTCTCTGTAAGATGATGCTCGATGACGTTTGCTCAGAGTCTTACAACGTTCCACGAGAGACCTAAAGTCTGATATCGCTGTTTATTTGGACCTATTCCTTGGCAGGTGCAACGGAAAAGGTCAGCCAGTTAAGCCTCTGCACACAGATAGACGCTGGAATTAAATGTAAGACAAACATGTTGTGCTGCACGCGGAACATTATAGTGATTAAGATTCAGGATACAACGTTTTTGTCTGTCATATTGTGCAGCGAATGCAGGCTGGCACACAGGTGAGGCTGCTAGCAGTGTGCAACAAGGACTAATAATAAGAATAAGAGTCAAAATAAGGATTAGAAAAATAAATCTAAAGGATAACTATTATAAGATAAATATATATATATATATTTAGTATATAAGACAAGATGAGATAAGCTACTGTCCAGTTAAATAAGAACAAACATGTATGAAATTGACTGAATTCTTGGTTCAGAGTGAACCAAATATGCTAAATATATATTGTTTATAAAACAATAACATTTAACGGCCACTGTATGTTCTTCCAAGTGATAAACTAAATTGTTTCACCCGTTGAAACCTTTTCTTTTAAACTTGCCGGGGGAGCGACTGTATCTTAGACATTATTATTGAACATTTTTGAACGTGAGCAGTCAAAATGAACTGTGTCTTTAAACAGAATTGTACAAGCTGGAGAATGACAGCCAGGCCTAAATGAGTGATCAATGTGTAATTTATATAATCTGTCTGAATGAAGAGTTAAAATGGGTTCACCATGGGATTAATGTAATAAGTGTGTGTGTGTGTGAGAAGTAGATGTGGTCAACATGTAACAGCTGCTAAGAGGCAGGCCCTGCGAGGCCAATCTGCTTGCAAACCAGTTGCAAGCCAGGTGGCTTGATACCAGTTTAACGTTTCGATGAGGTGACGTCCTCGCCACGAGCTAATCTTGTTTGGAGTTTCTTATACGACTCTGCGAACTGTTAAGCGTTCCTCAGACAGTTTAAGGCCTGTCAATACTGAAGCCGGCTGAGCGGACGTATTAATGCCGATGGTATTTCCCTGTGAGGTTGAAACGATCTTTCCTTAAGCTTGTAACATTATTAAATCATACATTTTAACTGAAATAAGTGCGAGATTTCTTTCTTAATGTTTTTCCGTCAGCTAAAAATGTATTGTTTTGTAGAGAAGCATGTGCAGTACAAAAACATTACGTTTAGCGTTATTTATTTCTAAAAACTGTAAAGGCTCCAGCTAAAGTGACAATACATATATTTATGGAAATATAATTACATATACGCATGTATATATCTTTTTAATTTTATAAATTCTGCTATTGAGCAAGGTATTTCATATGACTATAGTATTTATTTAATGACAACTTGGTATACTCTAATATTTTCCTTTTATGGATGACATTAAATATATCTGCACATTCAGCTGTGGTGCTTGATTTAAAATGAATTTGTATTTCTTTTAACATGATGGTATGGACAAAACATCCAAGATCAATATAAGATTATCATATTCGATATTTTCAGAAGCACCTTGTAACCACAATGCATCATTTACATAAAAACAAGCACATATCCACAGGCAATTTAAATATTTCTCTACTTACCCCAGTTGTGTTTTTCTCTTTAACCTCGCTCTAATAAAAAGCGCGTTGGAATAGTATGTTCGGGAGAATATTTCCTGTGTGAAGTCATGCTGAGTAAGCACATACTAACGTCTCCAGCAGATGACTCCAGGTAATTCCTGACAAACGTCAAGTTAGATAACAACAGACCTCTTCCCTCATGCTACTACTTTACAATAGCCTCTTCTTGCCTTGCAAACAGGGACAGCGTCTCGGTCAATGGCACCTCACCACAGTGGCCCTGCAGCAGGGTTTTGCGGATATATTCCCTCCCCGATTTATTACTTGAGGCCTCGGGGGTTCAAAGCCAAGTGCTGCCCTGAGCCAAGTGTCCCCGGCTACTCTGTGTTACCTGAGGAGGACACATTAGTTGGTGACCCTTTCCCCTTAAAGTTCAGGGTAAGCTCAGGGAAACAGCAGAAGGCTCCCATCCGTAAAGGTTAAAGTTTGAGAGGATTATCCTGCACTTTGGAGTGAATCTGCTTCAGATGTTGCTCTTCTTTTTATCTATATTTATTCATTTAAAAACACTCTCACTGTTTGTACCTACAAAGCTCCAAAAGGATGGTTTGTGCTTTATGTTGGTAGAACTGTGCACATTGACCGAGCGCTCGCGAAAAAATCCAATCTCACATATTACTGGAAATCACTGCGTTCACACTACACTTGTAGTAATTTGCCATTAGCCTGATTCTGTAACTGGGTATTACAGATGCCAGGGCACTCAAACTGTGCACGCCATGTCCAAGTTTAATGTTAGCCCATGTACTTTAAAAACCTATACCATCCGGGGGGATTTAGTCAATGAAGGTCAAGTAACGTAGGTTCAAGTGCAGCTCAAGTCACCGTAGAGGAGTAAGATACAGTAAACGTACCATACCTGAAATCCTTTGTGACACTGACACCATGGCAATTCCAACAAATAAAGGTAGGACAAAATTGAAAATGATAGTTTCCTATATGTTTCAGTGTGTGGATGAACATAAAAGGCCAGGTGTGGCCTGTTCCTTTGTTATTTCACGACAAATTAAGCAGATAAAAAAGGTCTGGAGTTGATTCCAAGAGTTGACTATGCATTTGGTAGCTCTGTTCATAGGAAGTCTCAATATAAGAGGTCCAAAGAGGTGTCGATGCACGTGAATGAGGTCATCATTAGGCTGAAAGAAAAAAACAAATCTATCAGACAGACAGCAGAAAGCTTCGGAGTGGTCAAATCAACTGTTCTTATTCCACAAGGTGCAAACCACTGGCAACACTCAAGGACAGAAAGGCCAGATTAGACTTTGGCAGAAAACATCAAAGAAGTCTGGCCAATTCTGGAACAAGATTCACTGGACAGATGAAACCAAGATGAACTTGTACCAGAATGATGGGAAGAGAAGAGTTTGGAGAAAGAAAGGAACGGCTCATGATCCATGGTCACATACTGCGAAGCAACCCAAGAGCTTCTCAAGGCAAAGAAACGGAATACAGAGTCAGTCACCTGACTTCAATCCGATCGAGCAGCTTTTCACAGACTGAAGACAAAATTGAGGGCAGAAAGACCCAGAAACAAGCAGCAGCTGAAGGCGGTTGCAGTAAAAGCCTGGCAAAGCATCTCAAAGGTAGAAACTCAGCATCTGGTGATCTTCATGGGTTCCTGACTTCAGGCAGTCACTGACTGCAAAGGATTTTCAACCAGGTATTAAAAATGATCCTTATATTTATAATTATGTTAGTTTGTCCAAGTACTTCTGAGCCTCTGAAAATGAGGGACTTTGTGTAAAAATGGCTGTAATTCCTAAACTGTTAATGTGATAGTTTTGTCGAACCCCTTGAATTAAAGCTGAAAGTCAATTTTTCCTCAAAAGTCTCTCAAAATTACAAAAATGGTGTCACTGAAAAATATACAGTCAGGTCCATAAGTATTTTGACAAACATTTTAAGGTGCCATATTATGTGCAAAACGTGCTTGTAGCTATTTTTCACTTCACAATGTGACACCGAGTCCATACCTGTGACCTGTTCTGCTAATAGACAAACCTAATGAAGCACAAGAGAGACATGCTGCTCACTGTTTTTATTTTACAGAGAATAAAAATACCAAAAAGTCATATGTTTTTTTAGTATGCAGCAGGCTGCTGCTTCATATTCTCTCGATGTTTTATTGTTCAAGAATATATCGAAAAACATTAGGTTTGCAGTGAAAAAGACAAAACAAAATATAGATTATGTTGTGTAACAAAGTTTCAATAACTGTAGACTCACAAGTCTTCCACAAGTGACTCTGGTGATTGTCACAGACAATTCATCAGGACTGCTTTTGTTCCCCTCAGCTCATTAAGAAGTAGAAGAAAAAGCCTCTGCCGAGATAGGGATATAATGAGGGAATCATCACGGTAGACATTTCTAGAGGCAAACATTATTGAATGTGATTTCCCCTGAGACGCAGAGAATTTAATTCCAGCTTAAACACCAAGAACAAAGCTGACAGAAGCACTCCATTTCTGGTTGAACAAGAGCCAAGAAAACGGATGAAACTCCAAATTCAGGGACATGGAGCAGAGACAAGTTGGAGGAACCAAAACGCAGCCTCCAGTCCAACAGTACACAGCTCAGTTTAGATGTGTGCAACTGAACACGTGTGTCCTTTAGCTGAACAGCTGAGAGACAAACGGCAGCTGCTCCGGCAAGCTAACAAGCAAGAGGGCAGGATACGTGCAACACCGTCCATTCCCATTAACATACAACATGCTTCAACACTATAACATTAAGGTCACTGATCCAGCGACAGCGGAGCAAGTCTGCATTCTGTTTTAGGATGGATTTTGCCTCTTTCTAGAGAACTTGAAGTCCAGCTGTGTGAACTACATCAGACTGTGCTACGATCCCTCTGGAGTCTGTCAGTTCCTCGGTGAAACAACTTTATTGAATATCGGAGACAATCTGAGACAGACAGTGGAAAGGATTGGGCCTTCGCACAGAGTCTCATTCATCTGGAGCTCGAAAAGGGGAGGGGAACAAGGTTTCGCGGCCATTTAGGTCAACGTACTTCTGGGTCAGGTCGGGACCATGGAAACAGCCACAACAATGGAGCGCACCCACCTGTGCCTACTGCCAAGCTCTGATGTAATGTTGTTATGTTTGAGGCCAATCTCAAAATAAAATGTTGTTGTGCGGTTGTTTCCATGGTGCCAAACTGACCCGGAAGTACACACGTGGACAAATTTGTTGGTACCCTTCCATTAAAGAAGGAGAAAACCCTCAATGGTCACTGAAGTAACTTGAGAGTGACAAAAGTAGTAATAAATACAAACAAACTAATGAAACTGAATGATGGTACCCGTAACTTATTATGTTGTTGCACAACCTTTTGAGGCAATCAAAAGGTTCGCTTGCTCACGAGGAGTCGGCCAAAACACCTGTGGACAGGTGCAGAGGTCTCATTGAGAGTTACAGACATCGCTTCATTGCAGTTCATTGCAGATTGCCTCAAAAGGTTGTGCAACAAAATATTAAATTAAAGGTATCATCATTGTTGTCCAGGCCAGTTTCATTAGTTTGTTTTTTAAAATATTCTGTTGAATTGTTGGGTCTATACATATAGAGGTGGTCTAGACTTGCTCTATATTAACAAGTGCTATGAGAGAACTCTGTTACGATATAGGGCCATATAAATAAAACAGAACTGAACCAAAATTCAGATTTTTTTTAATTGATTTTCAGTAAATATTTATTTATTACTCCTTTTGTCAGTTTCAAGTTATTTCAGTGACCATTGTGGGTTTTTCTTTCTTTAACGGAAGGGTACCAACAATTTTGTCCACATGTGTACGTTGACCTAAATGAAAAAGTGATGCGATATCTCACAAACGTGCATCATCTTTCTTTTTGTTTTCAACTTTTGATTATTTCACCCTCCATGTCTCCACCCAGGCTCCTTAGTATGTGTGTACACATAGTGAAACAACATTTTTTACAACCTTGGACACTTCAATAGTAATATTTAGAGCTATTACCACTGAAGGTTTGAACATTTCTACTGGCGCAATGTCATTTTTGATATATTTTGGGTTCCTGGCAACTTTATACTTCAGAAGTCAGATACTGTGCATGTTGGGGTAAGGAGAGTTTAAAAGGTGCTAAACAAAGACAAAATATGTTGAATGCAAACATTAACCAAACTGGAGCTGGACTCCAGAGCGATAAAAATGAAATGATTGCTTTTAAATTGCAATGTAATACGTGTATGGCCATGCAAAGATATGTCATTATTTACTATTTAAGACATGAAATTATTTGTACTCATTTAATTACAGCACTACTTAAAAAGTGACTCCTCTCATCACACAGCATTTGTCTGCAAATAATCCTCTCTGTGATGAGACATTAACAGTTCTGTCTGATTATCACTGGACGCTCATCTGTGACGCTGAAACTAAAGCAAACTAACAACTTCCTAAACATCCTCACACTTTTGCAATGCTGCATTACTGATTCAGCCATTCAAACCAAGGCAACATACCAAACCCCCTTACTGTAGGAAACATTTACTAATGCTTCGCTCCTGTATGTCAGGCATTCTTATGCCAACACATTTGGGGCATCAATCAAAAAAGTCGCATCTGCATATGCATTTAAGCGGGATCCCCAAAATAATAGGTGATATGTTAACAAAGACTGATTATGTGCTCGTTGGATTTACTAAATTCACACATTCATTTTTGCAAAGAAATGACTGTGGTAAACTGCTCTAACAGCAGCGAAGGTGGGGACACATACGGTGTATAACTTCAAACCCGATTCTTAAAAACTGTACACCGATCAGCCCTAACATTCAGACAGCACGGCACCCTGAGCGTCCCCATATGCAACAAACTGCTGATCCTCTGTGTGTTCCGACACCCTACTATCAGACCCAGCGTTAACTACAGGAGCTCTTCTGTTGGATCGGACCACACCATCTCAACCGCCACACTGAGCTGCTGCACCTGCCGCTCGCGAGTCATTTTCTTAGCAAAACCTTGCTCCGTCTGGTAGCTCAATCAAAGTCACATTGAAGTCCGTGCGTTTGGTCCATGGAGGTCGAGCTGTGATGGACGCAGTGCCCCCAGACATGCCCTCATATAAACAAACACTTTTTACTCCCCTCTAAACTCAACAAACGTGAGCTGTAAAATGTGAATTGAAGCAATTTATACTGGATTTTTTAAAAAAAGTCATCCTGTCATGTGAGGACTATAAACGGATCTATTCACAGCAGCCCAGGCCTTTAGGAAAAGGTCACGTGAAGCCGTACCAACACTGACTGAAGTGTCCTTGAATGCACCGGCAGTCAATGCAGAGTATGAAACCGCTGCCAGCCACGATGGAAACGTTGTCTGAGAGACTGTGTGTGTGTGTGTGTGTCTGTCAGGAACAGCGTTTCTGACAGTCCAGCAGTCACATGACAACAAGCTCTGCGGGAACGTGTGGTGATAGCGGTGGAAACCGAGATACAGGCGGAAGTGGAACGTCTCCACTGCCTGCTGCTTACAGACCAACTAGTTGTTAGTTAGTCGGTGAGTCAAACATGTGGCAAAGCAAATGAGTTAGTTAGTAATAGTCTACAATTGTACAGGGGATTCTGTGATCCTTTTTCAGCCCGTTTATCTCAACAGAGTCCTCGGCCCTTTAGCCCGAGAGGACGCCACTGTTCGATTTTAGATTCAGCCTAAATCTCCTTCCACATATCATCTCGATAAATACAGTGAATGCTTACAACAAATGTGTTACCGCCAGACTGGTACAGGATATAGTCATTTAATCCTGTACCATCGTCCTTGTTCCTGAAGAACACAACAACATAGTGGACATATTGCACTTAGGTTGTTAACAACTATAACATTAACAGGGTAACACTCTAAATTATGGATCCACTATTTTGTATGAATTTCCTGTCCTGGGAAGAATGTTCTTTGATGCTCTTTATGAAGGAAACCAGAGACAGTTCTGAGGCTGTTATTGAAGTTTTGCTGTCACGCCAGAAAAAGAAAAACGGATCAGTATCACGTTATAATGTGAAACATTTAAGATATTTTCACATTATTACGACGCACAAACTTACCACGTAATAACAAGAAACCTTTCACGTTAAACAAGAATATATAGTATACTGTTAGAACAAAAACGTTTCTTGTTAAAACATCTTGTTAGAACAATAAACCTTTCACCCTATAACGTGATACTGATCCATCTTTCTTGTTTTGGAGTGGCAGCAATATGCTTCTGTACTTGCCTGTAGGCAGAATTGACAGTTTTGCACGTTGAGCTACAATACGTTTACTCTAGCTTGGTATTTAAATGAAATGAATTAAGTCAAAGTGTACCAACTAATCTCTGTCTCTATTTTCCATATAATTAGTGCCAAATTATGTAAATAATTCTTTCCAGGAAATGTTTTACAAATTCATTAGGAGCTCACAGACCATTAAAATGAAGTGTTACTGTGAAGTTGTACATCTGAGGACATCCCCTCAGTGAAGAATTCTATTTGCTCAGGAAGCCAACACTCAACTATAACTTAATGACATCATAACTAAAGGAGTTATCTTTTTATTTTCCATTAAAAAGTTATAATTTAACATTATTTGGCATTTAATGACTACACAAAAAAGTATTTCAATTATGGGTAATGGATTATGATGTGTGTTGTGAAGAGAAACCCCAAAGAAGAGAAAACATTTTTTATTTTCCAATTTTATCCAAATGAGTATTTAACTTGAGTTATCAGATGTAATCAGAATCACCCAGACTGACAGAGAGCAGGAAGAGCAGAGCTGAGAGGGAGGATAAATATTACCATTTTGAATGGCCTCATCTTTCCAGCGGGGGGAGCATTTTTCTGCTGGCTCTAAAATAGATGGGAGAGGCACTTTAAAAAAAAACCCAAAAAGCTACTTGTGAGACAGACTGACGCTGCTCTGCTTTTCACATCAAATCAAAAGGAATCAACAGTCAGACGCTAAAAAAACAGCAGGTTAATGAAACATCACTTTATCACAGTATATTGTTGCTGGTCTGGTGTCACAGCGAATGAGGGCATCGGGTTCCTTTCCGGTCTGTCCAGGAACAGCTAAATCCACACGTGACGGCTAGTTCGCCCTGTGCAGTACACTATCTATGTTGGGTAAACAATCGCAGACTGTGTTCGATGTGTCTGAAAGCAACACGTGCATATGCACAGGATGAGCCAGGGGGTTCAACAAGTCCTTCAGTGGCTGTGTAGGTGTGCAAGTCTACTTTCCTAGTGTGCATGGCAATGCATTTATTAAGGTTAAGGTGGAAAATGTGGTAAAATTGGTGCACAGTGGCACATTTTGACTCTCAAATCTTTAGGAAATGAAAGAATCAAGAATGTCCGTTCAGTAAGAAGTTGTGTTTGACTACAACTCTGAGACTAGACTTGTGCATTACAGATTTTGATGTTTTACCAAAAACATTTGTTTTCCTTGGTGCCAGAGGACACTGCTCACTGCATTGTGCAGCGAACGGGGTCCTCTGGTGGCGAGGGCAGCTCATCACTAACCAGTGGAATTACAACGCAAATGGTATTTTTCTAAAGGCCCTCTACACATGATCAGTGGTACGAGCTGTGCACCATGGGAAGATGGATTTGTGTTGTGGGTAACCTCCCAACAACCCACTCAGTGGACCTGCATGTCAAGCAAACCGATTGGTGTTATTCTGACAGCAGATGACCGTCATGCTGTAGAAGCATGTTACAGCCTGGCACAGACTCAGGTGCAGAATCAAGGACGTAACGTAGGTTTATGCCACCAACATATCCCCTGTAGCAAGAAAGCGCCCTTGTTCACCATCTGCCAATAACAAATCTGGTAGCACCATGTGACTGCTGACATCCTGGCATGTTATAGTCCTTATGCCAACATTTTGGTGGGGCTTTAAGGTTGTGTTCTGCAGTTGAAACACATGTAAAAACACAGAAAATGTGCCTTTTGTCCTTGGCTTTCATGCTATGCCATGTATGGATGGCTGCCATGTCACTGGTTGTGCACAGAAACGTGAATGACAAGGTCGAAGCCAAGTTCAAAATTTATTTCACTCTTGGCTATGTCCAGTCACTCGCTTGTTGCGTGATCTTCATCAGCAGATTGAGCTTTCAAAGTTGCTGTGAAGGTTCAAACGTCCTTGAGTCTGAGCACCTATAGAACTCATCCACGTTGGCCTAAAAAGGAGAGCGTGACAGCTCATTCTAGACCTTGGGAACAGCAGTTGGCAAAACAATCGTAAGGTCCAGAGGTCAAAGTTGAAACGGACTGAATTTTGAGCACTGCACTGACGCGTGCAATCTAAGCCTCCTCGCTCTCAACAATGACTTGTGCCGGCACAAAGTGACTCTGCCACTGATCGTGTGTAGAGGGTGTAATTAGATTTTCCCAGACGTTCTCAGACTCAAGTTTGAGAAAAAAAACAAAAAAAAAAAAACACAAAATGATATGTTGTTGGTTTAGACCAAATGTGCTTGTTTTTCAGTGAAGAATTGTACTGTCCCATGATATTCTACTCGGGTCAAATTTAGATTTAGTGAACGTTGGCTTAAAATCAAGCACATTTAAAATACAGCATATTTAACATGTAGTTGCACTATATGGTTACACTATAAATCTGGCTTGGAATTAAGGTATGAGGCTGTGAGTGTGTGTTGGGGTAATCAGGCCAGACATCTTACCTGACATACTGGTGGGGTTCAAGGCCAAGACGTCATCCTCAGAGCCTCCTCAGACATCTGGGTACCTACCTAGCTGAACACAGAGCCAAGAATCCATCAAACACTACACGTATCACTAACATCATAGCTGACAATAACAGCACAGCTCCCAGCTCGTCCAGCCCTGCTGTGCCACCGACTAAAATCATGTGTGAAGAGGAAAGAGAGACACTAATTTGACGTAATCGGCCTCTTCACCTTGATAAAAACAGCTTGGAGGAGGGGGCCGATGCCTCTGTTTCCCAAGCAGGGAACATTCATGGACGCAGGTATCACTGTGCCGTCAGTTTATCAAAGGGGAATCTTGCACCCAGACTGTTCAGATGTTATGGCCCTGGTGACATTTTCCCTCTGTATAGGGTGACATCTAGTGGTCAAACATGCACAACCACTTCACGCAACCTCTCTCAACAACTTTTGAGGCGTTGATTGCAGAATGTTTATTCTCAAAGTTTGATTGTTTGTTTTTCTCTCCATCACACGCTCCGTGTGACAGCAATGGAGAAAACACACGAAAAGCACAAGATGTTACATTCACAACAGTGCGTGTTCTGATCTGTAAGTTTGTAAGGTGTTGCAGAGACACACGGTCTGCTATAGTTCATCAGAAATGCATGCACACATTCAGTTCTGGGGTTGCCTATGTGAAGTCCATCGGATAGGAAAGCATGCATTTGCACATACACATCGAGTATGATCACGTGCACAATAGTATGTTTAGGGTTGATTCTAATCCTGGCTTTGATCATTTACATGGATTACCTCAACAGTTTCGGGTGAACCAAATTTGGCTTCTGGATTTGGGTTCTCAATAAAACCAGTAGCGGAAGATGAGAGTGACAGTACAGCTTATGTCCCAGGCAGTGTGGCCTGCCTTTGAGAAACAGAGTTGCCCATTTAGTGACAAATGTAGCAACTTTAGCAGTTGGAGAAGGTAGCAAATGAATTTGATCACAGCACAACTACACTTAAAGGTATTAATAAGCTGTTTGATAAAACTCTGGCCTGACCCAGATATGCTGACCTGTCCTGGTTCCAGTCTGGCATCCCTTCATCCTTGGGGCCCGACCAGAGATACCCCCTTGGAGCCTTTCCTCCCACCCCATCCATCTCTAACCACTTTTCCTTTAGAGGGTCTTGGAGGCTGAAGTCGATCCCAGCTGACATTGGGCAAGAGGTGGGGTACAACCTGTACAGGTCGCAGCCAATCACAGGGCTGACACTTAAGAGACAGACAACCAATCACGCTCAGTGTAAGAGTTGCAAGTTAAATCTAACCTCCATGTCTTTGGAAAAAGTCCTGTAATAAATACAATACAATAAATTCTACCCTCCTGAAGGTTATGATGTTCAGTTTTTGTTGAAACTGCTTGGAGGATGGAGTTTGTGATACTGTTGAATTGCATTGCATTATACTGACAGTCAGCCCCCATTTTTATATCAATAGCGATAGTCTGAATAAGTGCCGGAACAAATTCAGGTAACGTTGAGTGTTCGCTGCGATTGGCATTCCATCTCCGACTCGCAGGCTTGTCCTTAATGTTGATTAGGCAGCATGGCACAATTATAAAGGTGATGATGACAAAAACCTCTAATCAAAGCCCCTGATGGTCAACAACCAACCACTAAAACTTTCATTTTGCAACTCAGCCTTCACGCTGCTTCAAAAACTCACTGTCAACCACCACAGAAAAAAGAGAAAATGGAATAATTGTGCACTGGAAGAACAGCTGGCTTGACAAGCATTAAAGGAAACTCTGCTCCGGTTTGCTGCTTTTTACCGAGCGAGCATTTAATATCCAGACAACAGTCGGGGAAGGCCCAAAGGTGGGTCATCCATACAACAGGCTTTCAAGCTCTAGTGAGGACACAGACAGACAGATAGATGCCCAAAGATCTTCTGGCTGGAACAAATAAATGAAGATAGATGGAAGTCAGTCAGTGAATGGGCCATAATGTACATACACAGACAGGAGAGATAAATGATTGCAGATCACAGTAGCCCGCTGCAATAACGAGACACAACAGGTACTGAGCAAAGTGAAGCTCCTCAGGGCGACGTCTTTATAAATAACCTCCTATCAGATTTCTATATCATAGACAGCGGCTCCAGTGACAGTGGAGTCTATTGACTGAGCAAGCAGACTGAAGGAAGACCGTTGGCTCACAGTTACACCGGATGTCGAGGGAAAATGAGTATCTCCCGATTGCGGCCTTCACAAAGCTGCTTCCATTTTCGAAAAAAATTTAATTAATAAATTAAAAAAAGCCGTATCAGATTTTTGTCCCAAAGCATTTTTAAGGCTGTGAATTCAAATTTTGACGGTTTTCTTTTATTGGCATCGACAATGTTTCTCAACATAGATACTATAGGTTTTTGCTTATGTTATGGCCATCAGATTTCTTTTCCCCTTCAGTTGCGCATGGTGCTACTCTTTCACCAGACAAGACATTATATTGGACGATTCTGCAAAAACCCAGTTTAACAAATTTAACTTTCCACTTACTTAAACATGGTTATGGCAAATAAACTACTTTTAAGGTTACACTATTATCTGTAACCTTAACCGTTAATCAACCTTAACCAGTTAATAAAAAGGCAAACGTAAATTGCTAATTATGTGACGGGACTCCCGTCTCCCATCTCGACCACCCAACATTTGCTGTGTTGCTTCTGGCATCACAGCGTACTTGGATTGAAGGCCTTTGAAATACCTTCTCACAGTTTATTATAATTGTGTTAATGTTGGATGTTGCCAGGGCTAGAATGTGTTTCATTTAACATCAGAGGAAGGAAGAGTTTGAGGTAAACCAAACCAAACAGTCACACCTACTATAGGTGCTCACAGAGAGGCATTTCAGGACAACCCGATTCCATCGGATAGGAGGTCCACAGATGGCGATTTATTTTGGACGGGGGGGAATCATCCAGCTGAGTGCCTTTTGTGGCTCTCTAATTGCCATTTCTGCACATTAGTGTCCCAAATAAACAAAAGTGACAATAATGGACTTCCACCGCAGGCGTAAATTAGCTGCAGTGGCACAGAGCAAAGTTGCTCCAGTCCACCCGAGCTTTGGCCCTTTCTACTCTTCTGCTTACTCTGGTTTTTTTTATACTTTAAAAACAGAGAAACTTGGATAACCTCTGTACGGCCTTTGGCTGGACAACTAGACAACATCATTGTTTTCCAATTCCTACTTTGCAGTCTTTGCAGGGATTTTCATTTAATGATCCCAAAAAAAAAGGCCTTTGCCAACTTCCATACAGCTCATCTGAACTTGGAAAAACTATGGCTGATGCAAATTTTCACGTATAGTAGCTGCACACGTTTCTTCATAATGCCTGTATGTATCAGGGGCTGGTGTGATGCGAGGCACGGTGCCAACAAGATCCGACATTTGTGCGATTATACTGAGGACAGAGGAGGCTTAACCAAGGTTATTGTGCAGAAAAACTCTAATTTGTTCTCTTTTCGAGTACACACAAACACAATCTGTCAAACTCACAGAAACCCCCCAGGGCCCCCCGTCTCTGCACTGCTCCAGGCATGGGGTTGCGGTGCGTCTCACATTCTCTCTGCTTGTACTTTATGTGCACGTATTGATTTCTACCCTCGCCTTTTCTGGAGCAGACCGGAGCCCAAATGGAGCCCTTAAAGAATCCACATTTTTTCTTTATGAGAAAGTTGCTGAGCTACGCTGCTGAGCAATTTAAGCTACGGCCTGGTGTTTACTCTGTGACTGTGAAAGTTATGTGTCACGGGTGTGTGAGCATGTATGTGCATGACCTAACATGCTGCAGCCTTCGAGCTGGCCTTGCTTCGACAATATCACAACCAGATCCTGCTAGCTTTCTTTATGCACCTGCCCGGCTTCAGTCCCATTAGTACTGCTGCTAGCATTGTCAGCTGTGTAAGTTACCTTAAATGCACAAGCAACAGAACTCAAATTAAAAGAAAGTACCTGCACAGATAATCAATATAGAAAAGACTGACCTGATCGGGTCCGATTGGAAGGAGTTTTTCAATCGGGTTGCGAGGGTTAGGCCTTTGATAATCTGTTCAATAGGAAAATATTAGCACCTAATAACTAATCTACCAACATGTAATCTGATCGTTTCTGGTTGGAAGTAATATATTCTTTCTGCACACGTTTGGCCCACGTGGTGGAAGGTTAGGTGACGTGAATGAGTTTCCAGGAGGGACAGAAACATGGCTGCAGCAAAACTAAACAAATTTAAGGATCGCTGAAGGAGGCATGGTCGAAAGTGTTTGAAGAGATGAACAAAGCCAAAAAAAAAAAGACCCCAAACATTGTATATTTCCGACAGATTAGACGCGTCACAGCAGACGGACACACTATGCACATGTCAAAAGAGTTTCTATATCCTGATTAAATGCGTTGGGGCACTTTATGCAGCATCCATGTAAACAGTTAAGTTGGAATCTCTAATGAACGATTTCAAATCAGCTTGAAGAAATATTGTCCATGCAACCGCCGCTATAGAGACTTTTGTCCCTTACGTTGAAATTAATATTTCGGCAGTAAGTGAGGCAGTGTGCGGGAGTTCATCCGAATGTTTCTACATAATCAATATACAATATACAGTTACATCAGGGCTTGGCAATTAAATCAGGATTTGTGGCATTCCAATGATGAGAAAAATAGATTTTTCTCTTTGGTCTGAACGGAATTCACAAGGGGTTCAGACCAATCGTACGATTCGTAGCAGAATGTATGTGCATCCACATGCCAAGATGAATATGTTTTGTTTAAAGGAAAATACAAATAAAAAGTTAATAGAATTTACATTGTAATGACGTCATGCACAAGAAAGCTTTCATAGGCTCTGGGATACAGTAGTGATCGTACAATAATTAGATAATTAGATAAATAATTGACCTTGTTTTCAGTTTGAGTTATCCTTTCGACAGATTTACACGCGTATTTTATTTGTTGTTGTACTATCAAATCACTGCCTGCTGTCTAAAGGAATTCACCGTGACTGTGGCCAGCCGCAAAGTCGAGGTGAAGCCGCACTTTCTAGCTTCCGTATTGTGACGTAATTCCGAGTGTAACAGAAAAGGCGGGCGGGACATTAACGTTGGGAGGAATCTGACTGGAAATTTGAAAAGTGGGTGAGTCATAATAAAGATGGAGGGTTGCAGTGATTCAGAGTTAAGACGCTAGCCTCCATTCAATCGCAGAGGACTCCTCGCCTCCTTCAACACCGCCATCACCGCGGTAACCAGATACCCCCCGAATTGCAGGAGGTGGAGGAAGACGAGTAAGTAAATCTAAGTAATCCAAGTAATGTTAATCTCAGATTGTTTGATGGGTGGATGTCATGCTATTATTGGTTGAAATTGATCGGTTCGAACTCACGTAAGTGCACATGATTGGATTTTGATATGAGAATAGAAATAAATGGATTTGTTGTATTTTTGTCTGCAGTATCTTGTGCAGGTGCACAATATGTCCCGGGGATGTGATCTAAAAAAGGGTTAAAATTAAATGTTAAATTTTAAGTTGCACCAGAATTTAATTTAGTCTCATATTTAACCTTGAAAACTTGTCTTCTCCAAAAAGAAAAGTAAGTCGTGTCTTTGGGGTGACATCATTGTACTTTTTCGATTGCCAGCATCTTAAAACAACACAAAACACGGTCGATTACTGCACTAGTATCAAGAGATCCAACTGGATTTTGTTGATCTTTATGTCATAGGAAACTAAGACGTCGTTACTGAAGAGATAGACAAATGATTGGTTCAGATGTTTCAAATCAAAGCACAGCGGATGGCTGATGTGTTTCGATTTGATTGGACTTGAGCCAGCCAAGACAATGCTTGAGTAAAGGCGAAAAGCCAAACTACTACGTTAGTCATTCAGGTGGTTTTGTCTCGGGACGTCTGCGGCTCAGTTTGGTATGAACTGCCCTTGACGCTGGTGATAAAAACAGTTCCACTCAGGAGACTCAAGGGGTCACCAAAGCCATCAAGTTTCAGATTGCAACTGGAACAGCTGGAATCACATCGAAAGCTTTTGATCTGCAAGTAAAATCCTTAACCATATTCATGCTCCTTGTTCCTTCCACGGCGTACGACTGCAGACACCCGGGAGCTCTGCACTCTTTTCTGCCGTTTTCCGCTTCTGGTTGGAGATGGAGCCGCGCTCTGTAGGCGGTGCGTCAACACTTCCTCCTCTACACTGGGACACACACACACAACTTCTCCACCACAAACAGCTACCACTTCCTGCATGATGCAAGGCGGAGGGAACACCATGTACTGTACATTGCTAAACAAAGAGAAGAAATTCTCATGCAACTCACAGCATGCCGTGATCAAAAGTATTACCCTGCCTACTGAAAAGAGGCACAGATAACAGAAATACGTACATTGATGACACGTTAAAGCTATGACAAGTATGTAAAATGCCCATGTCATACATATTTTAATAGCTTTGGCCTTCATTCCCTTGTGTTACAATCAGATAGGAGCGTCATGGAAGTCTTTAATAAGGCTGTTTGATAACAGACTTCAAGGAGCTTTGAAAAGCATGCAATTATAAAACTTTGATTACTTAAGAACATTCCCACGACGCGGCTTATGGCAAATTTGACAGCTATGGTTTTCAGAATCAATCTTCAAAGAACTTTGTGGGAAAATGAGATACAACCACCTCATTTAGCGATTTCCTGGGTTCCCGAGAATTACTTTAAATTTGGCCGCAACGCATAGGCGGAGAGACTGACAGAGATGATAATGACATGAAAGCAACATTATGGTCCGTGTTTAGTTGTTGACTGTCTTTATATTTCACTCAGAGAAACCTCAAAAATCACATTATCCACTCTAGTAAGGACAGAGGATTCTTAAAAGAGCGTAATGTGGACATTGGTGCAGCAACACTGGCACACAGTAGCTTACACACAAAAAAAAAACATTGCGACAGCGTACAATCAGATGTCTGTGGTGAGGCAGGAAACAGGCCTCAGTCATTAACACTGATCACTCAAGAACAGATGAAGTGATTATTGCAAACCAGTTCTTGATACGTACAGAACAATGGGAATAGCTGTTTTAATGTTTTTAATCGCTTTTCTGCACAAAACTACAGTTGATGTGAGGTGAAAGACGAGGAGGATGCTGCAGACAGAGACCTACAGCTGACTAGTAGCTTAGCATTTCTGTTATGAGTTGGCTTTACGTGAGTCGGTGCTACGCTGTGAAACGTTGTTGCCAACATACTGCACATGGGTGCAGCAGATCTCAGAGGAGAGGCACAACACTACAACAAGCCATCAAAGTAAGGTAGACGCTTGAGGCATGAAAGAAATTAACATTCTTTGAGTCTGACATAAAGCTGATGAAAACACATTTGAATCTACAACCTCCTCTCTTAAACCAGACCAAAGAGCAGTTTGCTGACTGTGATGCATTGTTGAGCTTCCTGAAAAGCAGCGACTGTCAGACCGAGAAAGAGAAGATCATGTGAATGGCTGGATCAAAGGTTTCCACCCTCGCCGTGTTCATGCGCTCAAAGCTTCAAACGGCTTCTCAGTGAACCTTTTTCTTGTAAATGCTTTACTTTGGCAACTTGGCGTTTAGTTAAAGGGGGAACGCAAAGTGTTGCAACGCCACAGGGTTTCCCACACAGATCATTTCCATAACTTCATACTGAAAATTGTGACTTTTACAGGTGCTATGAAACGGAACTTCTAGTTTGTAAAATAAATTAAAACTTAACTCCTACACTATGAGGCCATAAATGTGTGGACACCACTGTTCCAGCAGGGCCACCCTCAGCACGTCATAATATCACAACTGTGCTTCCTGGGTTGATTCTATGTTTAAAATACTGGCATCAAAACTTAATCAGGCTCTCAAGGACAACATAACATTGAAAATAAAGAGGTGTATTCTCTTTCCTGTCAGGTGGAAGTAACTCCAGTTGCTCAGAGCCACCAGAGCCTCCAGTCAGAGCTCCTTGCCAGCTGCAAAGACAAAAGTGTGTTTGTCTGCTTTCCAAAAAGTCTGTTAGTGGACCTTTGAGTTGAGATGATTTTGTCACAGAACACCAGAGCCTGGCTGAGCCGGTGATGTCCGCAAGAACGCTGCTGTCCCAGTTGCATAATGAGGGTGCTGCCTCCCCCCGTCTTCTGATGTTTGGACTTCCAAGCAATGGCATGGTGTGAATTTTCCATTAGGTGGGGCTAGTAAATCTTGGAAGGCTATTTTGGCGACTTTAACAGGTGCGCTGCGTCCGTCCTCTGCTGTTTGTTTTCAAGTTTGACACACACATATTACTCAGACCAGCTAGAAGCCGGAAGGTGCACCTCTGGTGGTTGACCAGCCTAGACAAGAATCCTTCTAGCTACTTGAGCAGTGTTGCCAGGTCGGTTCACAAACGTCATTATTAGCCAGAAAATAATATGAACATTGAAAAAAGTCCACCCATTTTGGCATAAAAATCGCCCAATCTGGCAAAAATGTTTCGACATAAAATCTTCTGCTTCAGACCTAGTTATTGTTGGGGTGCGGTGTCAACCAATCAGTGGAACATATTACACAGACCGCCATCAGGTGGATAAATGTACGCCAGTCAGCACACAGCCGAAGACGACATGTAGCGCTTCTTCATTAGTCATCGCACGTTTCTGTAATCATTTTCATTCAAATATGTATTTCACGATTACAACTGCAGAATGGACCAAACAGCACCGCTCCCTAGTTCAACTTGGCAAGTTCAAACGCGAGTCCAAACTTGGTGAACTCTGTATTACGGTACCAGCTTTCTCCAGATCTTTTGGCCATATCGCATGGTCTTCTTCAGCGAGACCTAAGTACAAAACGTCCTGAAGAAAGCTGTGAGATACGGTCGAAAGATTGGAAAACCCAGTACGCAAACCTTGAGTTCACGATATTTCATCATTAATATGTGTTCCCAAGGTTACA
Source organism: Gadopsis marmoratus (assembly GCA_036023855.1). Lineage (NCBI taxonomy): Eukaryota > Metazoa > Chordata > Actinopteri > Centrarchiformes > Percichthyidae > Gadopsis > Gadopsis marmoratus. Next base: position 27,098 of record JAVQJF010129412.1, read on the forward strand.
GAATGAGATGTTCATCAGTGGGTGCAGTGTCTGTGTGTCCACATGCTTTTGGCCACATAGTGTAGCGTTTAACATCAGTACCATTACTACCACTATTGCTTTACATCTGTGTGTGGAACTGTCTCTCCCTCCTCTGTCTCTCAACCCAACCGGTCGAGGCAGATGACGCCCACCCAGAGCCTGGTTCTGGTTCTGGTTCTGCTCGAGGTTTCTTCCTGTTAAAAGGGAATTTTTCCTTGTCACTGTCTCCTAGTGCTGCTCATGGTGGGAACTGTTGGGTCTCTGTACATAAAGAGTCCGTCTAGACCTGCTCTACCAGAACAAGTGATATGAGATAACTTTGTTGTGATATGCTGCTATAGAAATAAAACTGAATTCAATTGAATTGTGGGCTTTAGGGAGGCAGTTTTACAGTGATTAGTGTCTTGAAAATAAGTAATAAATTAATTGAATTGGCAAATATTTTGTTATTGACCTGTTAGCAAATAATGCTGTAGAAGGTTCTATAATTCAATATTAATAATATCGACATCAAGTGAAATTCTCCTATATGGATTGCTGAGACAGTATCTGACTGAATGTGTCTTCACCATAATGTATTCAGTGGTGGAAAATAACTAAGTACTGTACTTGGGTACTATTTTGAGGTACTTGTATTGTAATTTGATGCTACTTCTGCTTACTTCATTTACCTGACAGCTGTAGTAACATGTTACTAGATTAACATTTAACATCGATGCATGAGTTTTAACAATCCAATACGTCAGATAGAACTAGATATCAGTAGGCCACTTTACTGCAGAACAAGTAATTCTGAAAGTACACCTTACTGGTAAAACGTCTGTACTTGAAGTAATTTTCTCTTGCCGTACTATTACTTCTTCACAATGAACAAACAGCAGTATAATATGTAACAACCGGTGGCGGTGAATACTGCATTTGTCTGAAAAAAAAAACGACAACACTGGTTGTTTTGACAACTTCACAAAGGGCATCAGGGCCTCATCTAAGTCTAAATGTCAGCCCTCCTCACAGTCTTCATACGCCGGTTTGCATCATGAATCAGTGGTAAACAACAGTCGCAGCCTTGACCAACACGCATCTTATTAGAGGTTACATTCAGATAAGAGTCCATCTTGATCCACCGACCATTATGCCTGGAGCCCTCTAATACTTAATTTATTCACACTGTGCAACGTGATACAGGCTCATCACCATGGCAACTGGTATCACAAAAAGGACAGCAGATGGTGTTTTCATTAAAGAATTCAAGCTAATAGAAGAATCAACAGAATGACTGTGCTGGAGTGTCCGGTGCACTTATCATATTACATTAACTTCTTGAACTGCCAGGAAAAAAACCCCCCCAAAAAAGCACGCAGGACCAAAAAAGGATCTCTGACACACAGGGGCTATCCGGTGTGCTTTGGAAATGCTACAGTGTTCCTGTTACACTGTCCAGAGTCATGAGCATGATCCCTCACTGGAGACTGAGAGTTGAGCATCAGGCGTCGGGACTATTCCAACCAATAATCCGTGCACCGCTCTAACGGCCAGCAGTGAGAACGCAGGCACGACAAATAGCTGACAGCTGGAGCTTACAATCACCTGCAGACCCATGGCTGGCGTTCAAGTTATCATCCCTGCATTTTAGTTTTCCCATTTCATGTGTGCGGATGGAGAGTAACTTCCATCCTGACATCTCCTCTGAGCGACACGGCCAGCCCGTTAGTCCTCATGTTTAATATATTTCCTGCCTTGCAATGCAAAGCGCACAGTGCCGTTGAGTTTAATTTATAGGGAAACATAAGCCTTTTGCAGTGGGGCAAATGTAGCAGATTCCTTTTATTTAACGGATGTATCAGCTGTTGCTTAAAAAAAACGGCACCGGCTAGTGCAGCAAGATTTTTACTGCCCCCAGTGAACAGAAGAACAAGCATACAGGGGATGTGTTTGCATGTTGGGCCTTTTATGGCCGACATTCTGCTCAAATGCACCCATGACCGTCAGACTGTAATCTAGGTAGCCACATGGAGTTTGGAGAACAGAATGCCCGTTGTTTTTTTTAAAGATTATATTCTGTATATAGATATCTATAGATATCTATATCTATATCTATCTATATCTATATATATCTATCTATATCTATATCTATATCTATATATCTATATATATCTATATCTATCTACATCTAGATCTATATATATCTATATCTATATATATATATAATCTTTAAAAATACATAATATAATGGAATATTACATTCCATTTCTACAAGTAAACCCCTCTAAGGGACCAATGTGTAAGATTTAAACTGATATTCCCAAATTCCCATAAATTTGGCCACAGTGACTCGATTCCTGTGCAGTTAGCCAAAATGGCTATCATGGCTATATACTTTGTGTTCACGCTCAGTCAGACTCAGACACAAGCGTTTGAAATGACTCATGTAAAACCTGATTTACCCAGCTAGAATGCTGCAATCGGTATGAACACATCGTCACCTCTTCGGGCTCCTAATACTTGTAGTTTAGATTCCATTTGGGTGTGACATTCAAATAAATGTTTTCATATTGATTATTGCAATATCAATGCAATTAAAACATTTTTACATCACAATCCCATTAAGTGAGACTGATTAGAGTATTGACTTTTCAGTGGAATCCCATCATTGAATTACGTTGTGATGTATTAAAACACGACTTATTACGGCACGTTATTGCACTGGACATTAGTTGATCTTTCACCTGGCGGCGGCGGCCGGGGGGGGGGGGGGGGGGGGGGGGGGGGGGGGGGGGGCGGGGGGCGGGCGGGCGGGGCG
>JAVQJF010129413.1:0-15060 GCA_036023855.1 Gadopsis marmoratus
GTGTGTGTGTGTGTGTGTGTGTGTGTGTGTGTGTGTGAGAGAGAGACAGAGTTTGAGAGGGATATCTTTGTCATTGTGTGCGTGTGTGAATGCACACTGATGGATGGTATAGTGTGTGAGGATTGAACGTGATCCGAAGAATATCACAGTGCTGAATTATAGACCATCTGTTGCGTGGTGGAGGGAGCTGCTGGACAGCAGTCAGCTATGTTAATGGACCATTTGTTCAATGTTCAAACGAAACCAACACATTTATGAGATGCATAATGCAAGTTCTCGTTGGAGCTACAGTACACAAGGGGTTACTTTACATATGTAAACAGTTGGAGGACTGAAATGTACCCGTTTTTCCTCATTATCGCTTAATACCAGCCAACAAGGCGTCTCATTAATAGGCAGCATACAGTGCTGAAAATAGACCTCAGATAAGAGAGACACAGGAACAACAACAGAGATGCAGAGCGAGGCCACTGACAGTGATAAGTGTAAATTACAAAGTTTCACTGTATTGATGGAAAATAAAAAGTGTAGAATAATAAAGAGAAAAGACAGATAAAAAGAAAATAAATGTATTCCTCTCTCCCTCCTTCCTCCCATCCCTGATTAATTATCCCTGCAGTTAGCAAGGTTCCTATGTGGCCCGGTACGTCCAGATGGTCAGCCCTCTAACCGGCTACTATTGAATCAAAACAGCGGGGCCTCCATTAATCAACCAATCACAGTCTTGCAGAATACAATTAAGTTCCCATGTAATTGGCCTGATTGGTGGAGAATATTAACGAGCTGTGCTGTAATTGGCTCTAATGAATGAAGGACTGGGGAGCATCTTATTTCCTGCTCTACTTGTCACCTGTTGTTAGCCAATTACCATAGCTAATGTGAATGAATGTTGTTAGCTTGTTCGCCCCGATAATTTAAATAGATGGCACTGTAGCTTTTAATCTCACAGAGGGTAAGCTTAATAGCATGATGATGATGCGGTCTTTCCTGTTCTTTACAGGATCATTCTGCTTGATAATTTGATCGCACATGATGCTCTTGTTTCCGTTTCACAATAGAGCAAAGTGTGAATTTAATTTGGTTGATTAGCCAGAAAGCTTAATTATTTTCTTGCTTTATTTAACTACTTTCCTACGTTTATGGTTACTTATAGCAGTGGTTCACCAGCATGGAGGTCAAGTGGTGCCAAGATAAATTTGAAGTGGTCACAACCTGGTTATAAGGTCTAAGAAAGAAAAATGTTCCAGTTACACAAAATTAGGTTTATTTTTTCTGACTGCCCTCAAAGGTTTGCCCTTTTCTTTTTGAAATACTGGACGCCTTCACATCTTCAGGCCTCTAAAACTGAACTCTAAACTCTTAAAATAAAGAATCTGTCGGGCGTCCTGGCCCTTTGTGTGTCATCTCTCCTCTCTCTCTCTCCTCATTTCCTATTACATGTCTAATGTCCACTCAATATATCCTCCAAAATACTCATACCTATATCCACAGTGAGAGCTGGACAGTCAGCAGTGAGTTTGAAGTTAATCCCACCAGCTAAATTATAAGAATCAGATTTCTGTACACTCGTTTCACTTACATTTACCAGCAGCTATAAATACTGCAGAATTGGAGCAAATGAAAGTACAATAAATACATTGCAGCACTACAAGTCGAGGTGGAGGGCCTGCTGGTCTGCACAAAATAGTTTGCAATAGTTAGAATGTAAATTGTGTCTAATGACAATGGTAATGAAATTTCAGCTAGTTGGCACTGTCGGACTTCTGCCCTCGTTCAGTCTTGTCTCCGCCTGCAGGTGTAAGGAGTTCGTGTGCACCTTATCCACTGGCTCCTGCTGTCACACACATGGGGTACAAACTGATAAGCAGAAAATAAGAATGAAGAGAGATGTTCTGCAGTCTGACAGTCTCTTTCCTATAGAGAGTACTTAGATTAGGACTGTATCGGCTAAAGGTTGATTAGCTGGAATCAATGCGAACGCAACAGTCCACTGGGTGCATTTATCACAATACTTGTCATTGCTGTGTAGCTTGTGTGTTCATTGTTTAACAGTGTGTATATTAATCGGATTGCTTTTCCAACCATTAATCCATCTAACCAACTATCTCTGTCACTGTGTGTTTATGTGTTTGTTTCTAAGTTTCATTCCTTATTTCTGTGATATTTCTTCTCCTCACACCAAAGGGTGTCTTGGCATCAGTCTGCCACAGAAGAGGGAGATCCTTTCATCTCCTCGCCCGTCAATGCTGTCTATGTATTTAGGTAAAATTTAACTTGTGAGCAGTACGTTTGACCACACATCCTTACTAACTAACTACTGCAGTTCAGAAAATTCAGAAAGTTTGAATGATTACAGTGGCAGTCCTGGGTGGTACACAAAGCCAACCTCCTGCTCTGAAGGGGTCATTTGATGTTATGGATGTCCCAAGTGTTGAAATGAAGGGGGAGGCTCACAGAGCATCTACTGAGGTGAAGCCAGCACATTCGCATGTGCGACATTCTTCATCTATCTTTCGCTCTCTCTGTTCGTCAGTTCACCTCTTATGTCTCTACCAGTCCGACTGTCTCTCTCTCTCTGTTCTTTGCTTTCACTCTTTCTTTCTCACTCGATCAAAACGTACAGGCAACTCAACTCAACTCAGCGTAACTATGACTGCAGTTGCCATAACACTTGTCTCCCAGGAGTCCCCTAACAGCCAGGCACAAGGGGAAGACAGCAGTGATCCAACTGTTGCTGTTGGCTACAACTATGCATTATGGGCGTAATACGTCTGGGGAGAGATTGTCGGCCCACCCAAGCTCCTCAGCTGGCGCAAATACTTATAAACACACACGCACACACACACACACACACACACACACACACACGGTGCACTTGATGTTACTCATATAGAGAGGTTATTAATTTTGCCTCATTTTAAAAGGCAGATGTTTATTGACCACCTATAATTAATGGACAATCAGTCAATACAATCTTAAAGAAGATAATTGCCGGATGGAGAAGAGTCTCTAGAAAATAAAAAATACAAAAGATGCAGCCCTACATGTGGAACGGACACAATGTTTCTCTTGGTAAGAGCGTTGTACTATGAAAAACGTCCTTAACTAGTTGTGCTGTCTTTGCTACAGTGTGGAACCACAGTATGGCTTTACTGATAGTCAAGACACTAGTAGAGAAAAGTGTGCATCAGTATTGCTGTCCTGCAACAGAACGCTTTGATCCGAGAGAGAATGTGTGACCTCAAAAATAACACATTGCCCTCGAACAAAATGTGCACAGATATTACATGTTTACATTTCTTTAGAGACAAAAGGTGTCACCCTGAGCCACAGCACTGTTAACTGAATATGATCTGAACACGTATCACAGCACTGCGCTAGGATCAGTCTATTGCTGAGAGCTGAGAAATACCCTTGGTCCTGTGAGGTCATTTTCTCTATTTCGTCACTTGAATTAATGTTCTGGCATCGTTTGATGTGATCACCACTACATTTTACTGCAGAGTCTCTTAAAATCACTCAGCGTTTGACCCAAATGTGAAATTTAGTTTTATTTCTTGGGCCCTACGAAAATGTACTGCCAATCCTGCTGTGGGGACCCATTCAATTGGTGCGTGCGTGTGTTGCCCAAGAGGCATTTCAAATATAAAGGGAGATGGCAACAGTGTTTACCTGTATGTATGGTTGTTGTTGCTGTAAAAATATATATAATAAGCCACTAAAAAATGCGAACCGAATGTGGTCATGCTGTGTGTCTCCCCTTCATCATTAGACTGGTAGTCTAGCATCTGTCAGCAGTACATCTGGAACGGGCACTTTTGTTCATTACACCATGCTATATTTCACTCCACTGGAGTCAATTACTCTCAGTTAAGTCATCTGAATTGATATTCTGGCACTGGTTTTGAATGGGTGTGCTATATTATTAGTGCTGTCCAAACCTACTGGTCTCCTATCCATCATCAGGCCAGTGGCCTAGACTCTGTTCTGCTGTGAAAGTGGCATATGGGGCAACATTTTTGTCCATACTGTACTCACAAGTAGGAAGTGCCCCATGAAGTTGAGTACTGTACTCTTTTGGCTGTAGCTGCATTCTGTGTTTTGGTTGGTACCATATTTATCTCTGCTCTGTCAGCAGGTAGGTGGTCTGGTCTTACTGTATTTTGACAGGAACTTGAGAAATTAGACTGTGCTAGTGTTTTTATTCCTGCCGTTCTTCTTGTCTTTTATTTTCCTAGAGGCTATGAGTACAGTGGGCTCCTTTGCTCGGGATGACAGACAATACTATACACAGAGTACACAGAGAATCAGCCACATTCTGCTGTTGTGTGACCCATCACTCTGATGCAAATAGTAACTATGTATTTTTGTAATTTAAGCAATGCAAATGTACTTAATATGCTGGGGGAATGGTTTCCGGTATGTTTCAATTGAATTAATATAATTATAAAAATACTAATTGATTTACAACAAATTTGTGTTTCCACTTTGTCTCTCCATGCAGTGAGGAGGAATTGGAGCCAGAACTCAACAGCCATGAGTCTGCAGTTATCAAGACCATGATCAAAGGGCCTGCTGCAACCCAGGGTACACACTCTGTGTGTGTGTTTGTGTGTGTGTGTGTTTTCCTGTCCACTTGTGATAACAGCATATCTTAAATGGTTTGTCATTTACTTTTTCACACAGTCACAATGAGAACTGGTTATTGCCAGCTGTAATTTTTCCACCCTGCATGAAATATGATTTATAGACCAGGGACCAGGCATTGGCAATTGGCATGTCTTCTATTAACTGCCTGATACAAAATTTCAGCCTTTGTGAACACATTTCAAATACAGTATACATACATAATACATGCCAATTTCTGCATGAATATAAATAGTAGTTTACTGCCTAAATCCACTGCCAAATCCAACAAAAGCATATATGTGCCTGTGTGTGAGTTGCTGTAGACATGTTGTGGTGTTTTTTCACTAAATTAACTAGTGGGGTATAATCAGACTATGGTGCCTCAACTGTTTTGTTAGCATAAGTCACGGCAAATGCATACATACCCAAAATGTAGAGTCCCCCTAAAAAAATTCCTAAAAGTAAACTTTCATATGGGAATTTAACTAAATCTTCTCTTAGGTGTGTATTTTGATTGATTCATATATTCCTCCCCTACAGTTAAAAAGTGTTATTTTTTGCTCATACAAAAGAAGTTTGGTTCCAAATCCTGGCATCGTGTAAAACTGATTTACTGCTGCTGGAGTGAATGTTGTTGCAGCCAGTTAGCAAGGGGAAAGAGGCTTATTTTCCATGGTTGAAGCGTGACATATGTTGTGAAATAGGTCATTGCAGACTTTCTTTTTCTTTTCTCGTCTTTTTCCTCCGTGGAAGCCCATTAAGCAGGCGGGAAGGCTCCACTCTGCCTATGGCGCCTTGGTCAGTCACACGTGCAAGCGGGTCTACTCTTGTTAGAAAGATAATATTTACTCAAGGGACCTGTCGGGAGTTATGAATAAAATTTTAAAGGCGAGCCACAGAGCTGCAGTATAATGCTCGTACTCCACCTGGACTCGGTCCGTAGATTGTGAGGTTATTCTGTTTTTATAAAAAGAGAATATATATCAGCTTGTTTGTCTCGCTGTTTATTTGTGAATATTTATCTATGAAATAACTAGCTTATGCTTCAATTTTTACCTCATCTAGACTGTGAGCACAAGTCCTCTCGTCTCACCGTGATGTAACTGCCACTCAAAAAAAATAAATGTAGTCACTTACCCGGGGACGCAGGCCCATGAAAATATACTACTCGCCTCATAGCGCCCTAGCAGCAATAAGCCACTGACCCATTTTGAATCCCGAACTTCAGTTAAGGAACCCAGGTCTTCAGCCGCTGCCTGGTTGCAAATACCCATTGTAAAACAAATTGGCATGGTGATAAAATGTAAAGACACACACACATACACCGATGTTGTCACTCACATCCTTCACTTTCCTGTTCCCCCTCCTTCCTGAAGCAGCACCTCAACATACAACCATGTGAAGTGCATGCTGGCGTGATTATTGGCAGCATCACTTATAGCTTGTGTAAAATCATTTCCTTACATTTAACAAATGTTTTTTGCATTTTGGTTTAAGCAGTCTTAAGTGAGGAAGAATTCATATCTAAAGCTGCGTTCTAGCCTCGATCTAGGACTGCCAAACGCAAGCTTCAACTTAAAATGGCTATAATAATGTGAAAGAGTCAACACCCTAATCTGCTGCTCCAATCAGCTTTATGGAGCTTTAACGTGAGCTTCAGCTGATTGTTTAGCTGCCTGGCTCGCAACTTGATTGCTTTGGTTCACTCTCACTGCTCTCAAGGCGTTGTTTTTGGCTGCAGCTGGCAAAAAGGTGCTAAACACCCACAGTACACTACCTACTCAGCCTCTTAGACAAAGGTAGCAACTAGCTGATAAACATATTGGAGCATTTAGCAGCTAAAGAACCAGCCGTGTTCCTAGCCCAAACAGACACACTTAAACATGACATGTAATGGTAAAGCCAAGCTCCAAAAGTAGCCCTCACCATGCACACACATACAAAAACACATCTCCATCCACAGTGTGGAGATCAAAGGCCAAGCTACATGTTTAGCCAGGTGTCTGGGTTTTAGCTGAGGGAATGTCTTGGTGGTCTGTGTGTGTGTGGGTGTTTGGTCATGTGTATGCATGCACATATCCCATAGGAATGTGTCGAAGGTGGAGTGAAAGATTCTGTTAAGATTGATGTAGTGAGTCCATGGTTGTGACAACAGTAGCTGGCCATCTGCATGCACCGCCATGACACCTGCTGGGTGGATAAGCAAAGAGGGCAGAGGTCAAATAACTTACACACCTGGGAAGAAAAGCAGATGCACACATGCATTGTGAGGTGAAAAAGTGCTCACTTTTTTGTTTTCCATCTGTTTTTCTTTCCTTTTAACATCTCTGTCTGTCTTACAGGCCACGGTCCACGGACTGGTTTGATCACCCCATCTTTTGGTATGATGGGTAATGGAAGTGCCAGTGTACCAAGGGGTCCTATCCCAGCCCGGCCTGTGCCTCAGGCCCACCCTAAAGATGAGGACACCCTGGTCCAGATGGCAGAACACATCCCTGCTGGGACTCGGACGCCCATGTGTGCCCACTGCAACATGGTCATCAGGTGAGGGACAAATGCTGTGGCTAGTAAGGTTTGTCTATATGGATCTTTTAAATTGTACCTTCTTTTAACCAGGTAAGATAAGATAATCCTTGATTAGTCCCTCAGTGGGGAAATTTCAGTATTACAGCAGCAAGCTGGTGCAAAACAGAGCACCAGGTATAGTAAGAAGTATAGCATGCAAAGAAAAACAGAAAATAAAAAATATATGTATATATACTAAAACCATTGGATATACATTATTGCACATATGAATATTGGTACTTGGCAGCAATCTGCAGAATATATGGGCTTTGTCAGCAGAAAGGAAGGCTGCTGTCATGACCATCTATAAGGAAATTGGGTAAGAAAACAGTGGACATGCATGGTGTTTACTTCCATTAAATCATGCCTATATACTGCTTGCACAAGGATAACCAAAAAGAAGATGTGATCACTTCAACCTGGCTGTGCAGACATCCTTTTGCACTTAAGCAAATTAAGATTAAGAAAGGAAAATATGTCCACTTCTCAATTATTCAGTGTCCCAGTTAACACTTAAAATAATTAACTTGAAACCACCTCGAGTAAATAATCTGTGTATGAAACTGTAGAACTACAAAGATCTGAGCATAGTTCAGATAAAGATAAAGGGGAATCAAATTGCACCTACAGATCAAACTGCAGAGTGTTGCTGCACATGTAGACACACTGAATGGCCACACATGATAGGTTGATACCAACTCTTCATTATTCTATTGGATCAGTGTTTCACTGTAACGTGTGTCTGTTCACAGATACATATCATTCTGTGAAATGCTGGTAAACTTTGAGATAAGTCAAGGTGTTAGACGTATCAGATGTGGGCTTACATCTGATGAAAAGAACACAAACGACAAAAAGACATTTCCTTTTTGCTCTTCTTTTTTGAGGACGCTACGCAAATTATATTGAAAACATATTTGTACTAAAATAAATTGTCTCGCCCAGAGTTGCGTTCAAGTTGAGTTGCATTCATTCTCTTCTTGTCGGGTAGCTGGCTGCCTCAACCCGAGCGTTCTCTCCCTCACCTTACGTTACATATCATTAAGGATAGGGTAGCTCGCATTCTTATGGCTGCCAAGCTCAGGCTACTATCAGAAAAAGCTCAGATAAGCATGGATATTGTGTGGAGCAAATTAGTCTCTGTTGTCTTCCCACTTTACCTAATCATCAAAGTGGACAGTGCCAAGGTGCTGCCTGAGTGGAAGCAGGGGATGATGGTCGCAGTAGACATTTAATGACACATTGGATTTTTAAACTCTGTTCCTTGTTACTGAAGCAACATTTAGTGAGCTGAATGGAACACCGCACGTTTGATAATCTATTAATTTTTTATGCCTTTAAAGCACAAAAGCTAAACATTGGCCAGTTCCAATCTCTTTAATATGAAAATGTAATATTGGATGTTTATATCATTGTAAATATGAATCCTTCAGACTTTCATCTGGCACTGTTCATTGGACAAAACCAGCAATTGAATGATGTGACTGTAGGTCTACTTTATTTTACTTTGTGTCTATACTTTGTATTCAGATAGAGGTGTCATGATACTACAAGTAATTAGAAAAGTTAGCCTCTTTCTGTTGCATGTGTTCTCTTTTGTGTCTGCATTGTTATTTTGTTACTTCAGATAAAATCCAAAGTTCTACTTATTCTTCTGTCTCTGCTTGTCTTGTTTTTTTTTTCAGAGGGCCATTTTTGGTAGCAATGGGGAAATCATGGCATAAGGAGGAATTTAACTGCGCCCACTGCCGTTCATCCCTGGCAGATACAGGCTTTGTGGAAGAACAGGGATCTGTCTACTGTGAACACTGCTATGAAGACTTCTTCGCTCCAACATGCAGCCGCTGCCAAGCCAAGATACTGGGGGTGAGTTGGTGTGAACTTAAACAGAGCGAAATAGAGCAGTAGTGCGTGTGTGTGTGCGTGCAGAGGTGAAGGCTTGGTAGGCTTGATGGCTATTCAACAGAATGTACCTTAATGAACAGTTAAGATTCATTAACTTTGAGAATTTTCTGCAAGGGACAGACAATGTTCAGGGATAGACATCATGAAAGGGTCACTAAAGATTGCAGCATTGTAGCCACACTGTAGCTCCAATTCCAGACATGCAGGATAAATGTACAGAGGGCCAATGTAGGAAAGCTATAGGTTTAGAGATTTTCTATAATGACCACCACTGAAACTCAGGAATGCAGCACGTGTTCGGGTGTTAGGAGAATTAGGCTTAGAGGCCTAAAGGCTGCAGGTGTAGCATGAACCGTGTAGCGAGTGTCAGGAAGCTGAGATCTCTGCTCTCATAACAGCTCTGACATTCATCCCTCACGCGTTCTAACCTCTTTAGCCTCAATCCCTTTCAACCCTCTATTTCTCACACATCTTCAACCAGCTCACGACCTCATATTAACCTGTTTTCTCACTCGCTCTCCTCTAATCCTTCATTTTTACTCCGGCCCACCAGCTTTCCATTGATTCCCTGTCCTGTCTTGTTCTCACAGTTTAAGGGTGGGAAAGAAAGCAGTTTGTCTATTTTAAGCCGGGTCATGTGGCCCGACGAGAAAAAAAGGAAACGTGATATTTAAATGTGACTTGAGAAAGGCTGTAGGAAAGGCTGTGCATTTACTGACACATGTAAAACAGATACATTTATCTAATCTGATCAAAGTTTGATTATAGAAATTGACAGCAGTGTTGCAAATAATGACCCAACAAGCAAGGTAGCATCCTTCCAAAAGTCCCTGTATCCTCTCTTCAGTTTCTGGTAAAGTGGATAAAAACTTTACAGTCACTGTGATTGAAAAGACATGGACACCAGTGCCTCTGATACGGTCTGTATGACACCTCCAACTAACCACATTGTTTGCATTTGCTCCTAGGAGGTGATAAATGCCCTCAAACAGACATGGCATGTCTACTGCTTTCTGTGTGCTTGCTGTCAGCGGCCAATAAGAAACAAAACCTTCCACCTGGAGGATGGAGAACCATACTGTGAACAAGGTGAGTGATGATGACACTGAACAATGTGCTGAATGGACACACTGACTGTGCTGATGGGGCTGATGAATGATGCCTCAGACTGGAAGACACAACAGTCAGTGGGTGAAAAGACACACGTAGCTCTCTGATGTGTAAAATGGAAGTCAGATATTTAGGTGTAATGGAAAACCTTTTCTCTCCATGGCCCACTGTTTATCTACCACTGCCCCTAATGATCTTTGATTGGGTCTTGCGATTATGATTGTAAACTATGGGTTGTTCATTTCATGTGTGCCATGTTGCTTTGTCTGTGAAAAGACTTCTACAGTTTGTTTGGGACTGGCTGCCATGGCTGTGAGTTTCCCGTCGAGGCTGGAGACAAGTTCCTGGAGGCCCTTGGTTACACCTGGCATGACACCTGCTTTGTCTGTGCTGTAAGTGAAGTCTTCACAGTTTAATCACAGTATAATCAATCGAGAGACTCCTACCCATCTGACCTGCATGCCTTTTGAACTGTGACGGTAAAAACTTTGCTCCCAGATGAAATAGACACAAACAGATAGGGCCAGAGCAAGGGCCCAAACCTGGGTCAGTATTGGCGTGTGGGTCTGCAAAACCCAAACCTTCAATCAACCACTGAAATTATATCTGATTGACATTTTGTTCTTTTTTTTGCCACCTTGTTTTCCAATGTTTTCAAAATCAAAACTTGCATGCTATCTCCACTGAATGATAACATGCATTAACCGTTACGGGACTTGGTTAATCTTGAATAACGTTGGATCATAATCTTTGAATAATGGTGCACGAACACAGCCAGCAGCAGATTCTCTCACAGTGATGTGACAGACATACCTTCTAACATGTTTGGCATTATTTCTAAGGAGATAATAGTGATATCAGTGAGGGGATTTAAAGTATTTGGGACTACTTTACTTATGTAACCTTTCTACGTACGTGTGTGTGTGTGTGTGTGTGTGTGTGTGTGTGTATATATATGTATTTTTCCTTAGGTATGCTGCACCACTCTGGAAGGCCAGACCTTCTTCTCCAAGAAAGACAAACCTCTTTGCAAGAAACATGCTCACACATTGAAGATATGAATCTCGGATTTTCCTCAGTTTTCTCGCCATACTTTCTCTCTTGGTTGGCGAGGTGGGAAGGCTTCTCAATAGCAGTTAGTTCATACAACATTCAAACTCAAGCATAGCGGTGAGAATAAGGGAAACACTGCCGTTTATTCAAAAGTGAACATATTCTCTTCCCAGATCCACTGTAAAACATTATCTACTTTTGCAGTGAAGGGTTAGGGTTATAATATATAACTGTATTTAGGATTTGCCAATTTTTCTCTATAAGATGCAGGTCGGTTTTAACTGATTTTCATCTGAATTTTATTTGCTCCTGCATCCAAAAGAAGGACCGTTTTACTGCCCAATGGTGCAGTATATGTGTACTATCACTAATCACCAAAGACAGAGATATAATAATACATAGATTTTGTGATCCTAGTCTTTATTTCTCAATCCAGAGTATATCTTGATTTTTTTCAGAAGCATGACAGTAGTGAGAGTGTCGCATTAACCATTGGAAGTCAGTGTACAAACACTTGCAATTAGACAGCACCAGAAATGTGTGAAAATATCTTTTTGTACCCATACTATTGGGAATACAGAGAGAGGAGGATATTTGACATTTATTTTCTAAGCAGTTGTTTATTTTTGTTAGTGTTAAAGTGTTAGTGTTTGTGTAGCTGTAATCACGTTTAACAATCTGATCAGCAGCTATTGAGGCAAGTTAAACAGAATATTAGCCATCAGCTTTCCTGTTTCAAACTTTGTTATATTTTGTGTTCTTTGCTGTACATATATGGAACCATATTATAGACAGCAATTGACATATCAGAATGTCCTTGTTTCAGTTGTTTTAACACAGGTGAGCTCTATGTCTGGGGTGGTGGTGAAAGCTGTTGCCTTTGGTCAGAGTTTAAAATTATTTGAACATTCTCTGTATTTCTTTTAATGAAATCTATGTATTTTATTTCCATTTATTGTGCGAAACTGGTAACATTGGCAAAGGTTTCAAAACAAAAGGTCATGTTTAGTAATGTGAATTTGGAAGCGTGAGGCACTTTGATTTGGATGGAGGACAGAATTATCCCTAAATATAAATTAAATAAATAAATAAATATACATACAAAATAAATACTAAACAAAATATTAAGCCCATTTTATGTATATTTATGTATTTCTTCTTACTATGATAGATGGCCGTTTCTTGACAATTGTATACTATTGGCAGAAATATGTTTTCTATACTGAGTGCCATATAGTTTGAGCCATATTAATATTTTTATTTATTTTACCTCATGTTGTCATGTCATCTTGTATTTTATAAACATTGCATTCATTTCTGGTTGATTCAGTCCTCCATATGCTGTACTAAAGTGAGTAGCTTTTTCTGGCATGGCCTGTAGGAAAATAAGGTCAAACATGAATACTATAATCCTTGTGTAGTAAACTGTATTTTATTTTGTTTATAGAGGGGAGAAATGTCTTATCTGACAATATGTATTTAACTATTTGTGTAACTAGGTTTTTGCTTTGGATTGGTGCAGGGAATTGATGGGAGAAAGTTTCTTCTGTATTTCTAGTATCTCCCTTGACTGTCCACCAACTGATATTTACTTTTCTTTTTGTCTGAGGGGTACATATGGTCTATTTTGTTTTTGTTTTCCAAACACCAGAATAAAATGGCAACAAACCTCACTCATATTAATGTCACATAATTGTCAGAAAGAAAGCTGTGTTTTTAGTGTACGGGACAGAGGTGGGTGAGTACACCTACAAATTACAATTGGAACTGTTAAAATTGATCTGAGTTGTCTAATAAATTATGTGCTTTTCAACCACCAAGAGAAATATCCTGTGTTTCTTTATGTGTGCTTTATCTTCTGTCAGTGCAATACTATCTTTCCGTACTAAACTTCCTGTATTATTGCTTGAGAAACCACATGATAGTACGGACGAGTCTGACATAATCAGTGGGAAGTCACACAGAGACACAGGCTCCACTATGCTGACAAAGGTCAAAGGAGACACAGACAGAAAGAAACAGAGAGGTGAAGTGGAAACTGAGAGAGAGGAGGAAACATGGTAGAATGAAGACATGAGTGACGAAATGGCAGCAACAATCTGCAAAAACTATGAAGTGGCCATTTGGGTAAAGTCCACTCTAGAGGACATATGCTTTTTGAAAAATTTGATCTTACTACATTCAGAATCTGACTATCTTACTGAAAATTAGAAAATCACTGTAGACAAAGAGAATGTGATTATAATTTAAATATTTGCATTGACATACCAGATGCCCACATAGACCCACTTACCACACACACCAACCTTAATGGGAATTTGTCCAAAAATAAAGCAGAAGGGGTTTCCAGATCTTGTGAAATTATGAAGCTGTTCGAGTTTGAGGTGTGCAATTACACCGTCCAGCCATCGTTTATGAGATGGTGCTGCTGGTCTTTTTCCAGTAGAAGAGAAGCAGGAGCCATACTGACTCATCCTCCACATGTTCTGTATTTAACACAATGATAGTTTGCATATCTCGGTCCAATTATTTTATGATCGATGAATTTCCCTGCAAATGAAAGTGGAAAGTGAGAATCGTGCTCGTTTTCATATTTCCAAAGGCGGAAAATTGTCATCTGTAAAAATAGCCACATACTTTACTTCTGGTGAGACACTTCGAGCAGTAGCCTATTTTCAAAATAACTTTTTATTGGTATTCTAATACAGCCAAAGATCATGATTAATCGTTCCATTCTAACCAGCAGACAAGGCCCACTCACCTTCTGCCCAAATGTTTTTTTTCTTTGACTTCCAGGTTACTGGTGAATGTATTATTATTAGTTAAGAGGCATTTTTAGTTGTTTATTATTCATTAGACACCAAGTCGCAGAGAGGCTGGTGGAATCCATTCAGAGCACGACTGCACTCAGTCACTAATGCACTCCTGCCCCGTGGCACTAATAACCCCCCATACAGCCGAGTGAATTGTAGAGGAGCAGGGAGGCTTTCTAAAGTGTGTGTGAGTGCGAGAGAGAGAGAGAGACAGAGAGAGAGACAGAGAGGCAGAGGGAGAGGGGGGGCTATAACCCTCCAGTGGAAACAGACCGACTCGCATCTGTACTCGGAGTACTGAGGGCTACAGCTTTTCCCCCCCTTCAGAAAGCAAGGACGCATCCAAAGGTGAGTAAACGTCAAGCGAAGGCGGGTGACACTAACAGACAGTTTTCGTATCTTAGTTTTACGTTTCCAGCGTCTGTTTTAACGGCTCGCAACAACCCGGGACGGTTTGACAGCCGTTTTCTCTTCTTGTGTTGACAGTTGGCTGCACGTGCGGCCGTTGCCGGTGCGGCTCGCTGCGTAAAAGCTGCAGCACTTGAACGCAACTCGACACATAAACGTTTGAGTGACAGGCGTTTGAGCAGGTCGCCCACAGCTGTATATCAGCGATGTTGACATCATTCTCATCACGTTTGCCTTTTCATGTTACGTGACCCGTATTGTTCCCAAACAGTCAATAAGTATACTATACTGAAACGCATTTCGTTATTCTAGGATCGCATCATTTCTCATTATTAGGCGTAGACCATCACATTTAAAGACATTGTGAATGTTAGTGCTATTGTATGCATGTGGAAAAGGTGTCCCAAAAGTGAGGTAAGTCTAAATAAGATTTGTTTTCATGTAGTGTTTAACTTGTGGGGGGGGGGGGGGGGGGGTAGTGTCCAATTTCCTTTCTTGTGAATGAGTGTGAAATTGTTTGCATTATGGTACCAAAAAAGAAATGTTTCCTGTCCAAAATTATGCCTGTATGTATGTT
>JAVQJF010129414.1:0-15452 GCA_036023855.1 Gadopsis marmoratus
TCCACCTGTAAAACCATTCCTGTTTTGGGGGTCGTCTCATTGTTGCCCCTCTAGTGCACCTGTCGTTAATTTCATTAACACCAAAGCAGCTGAAACTGATTAACAACCCCCTCTGCTACTTAACTGACCAGATCAACATCCCAGAAGTTTAATTGACTTGAGGCTATACTCTACTTGAAAAGTGTTCCTGCTGTGTTCCTCTGTGTATGTGTGTGTGTGTGTGTGTGTGTGTGTGTGTGTGTGTACCGTAGACGACCCCTCTCTCAGTAACTGTATAAGTAATTTCCCTTTATATGTAGAATAGCCCTCATGAAAAATGTTGACCGTATAATTGATTTTGACTGTGTCTGTGACATATTGGGGAGGACCTGAAGGACCTGACATGAAGGGACCCACAGTAGGTATGCATGAGGCAGGTGAGGGAAGGCGAGGCTGGTGGGGTAGGCAGGTTGGCAAGACTTGAGCAAACAGATAAAACATATGCAGCTCTGCAGGCTATAGCACTTTACTAGAGACCAAAGAGCTTGCTACCATGCAAACTGCAGCAATGATCTGGCGATGAGTGGATGGCAAGCAGGGGTAGAAATACTGCATGCTGACGAGTAGATGAGAGGCAGGTGCAGACTGATGGAGATGACAGCCCCGCCTTCTCGGTAGATACAGGTACACAGAGAGGGAGACAGACACAGAAAACGAGGGGGGGAGGGGAACACACCAGAAACACACAATGGCCACAGCGGAACCGTGACAGTGTCATGTCCGTGTCATTTTAATTCTGTGATATGCCATTCAGTTAAGTGTAATCTATGAATGTGCAATCACAGCCTTTGCCGTCTGATTGTTGAATACTCAGCTGTTCTGTCTGCCAGAAGCCTCTGATTCTCAATATCTGATGGCACGGTTTCATATTTAAAGGGAAAAAGAAGCAGCTGTCGTTGAGTCATAGAGGTGGTATGTTCTGTATGTAGATATCTGTATATAAAATATAGAAAATGTACTTGCCCTGATTAATAATAACTAATGTGTATTAAATTGGGCAACACTTGATTGGGCAGCTGTTTAATGTTACACTATCATTTTCCAACACCATAATTGGACCAACAATCAAATAGAAAAATTATCTGATCATCATCATCATCATCATGAGCAAAAATGATCATCACACTGCAGCATCCAGACATTTTGAGTTACTTATATATAACACATTGACAAATGAAAGGCAGCACTAGTATTCAGTGCTGTACTCTAATATTCAGGGTTATATAATCTGTATTTATGTTATTATGTTATATAATATAATATAACATATATATATATATTATAATATGTAATAGTTATATATAATTAATATGACCATTATAAAAAACACCAATATTCATCATATACAACTGAATAGTTCTTCTTGTGAATAAATCCCATGAGACTAAAACCAATATTTGTTAGTAGCATGAATTCATTGTTGGTTTGGATCTTTTCTTGGGATTTATTAAGAAAAATGTAGAAAATCAATTGCATCAGCCTTTAAGAGAAAGAACAGAAAATTATTCCCACAGTTAATAGGAACACGTTGCCAACAGCAACATTCAGTATTATCCAGAGAAGCCTTGGCTACAACATAACTATCATGTGTCGTTCATGAGCGTGTTGTTCATCGAACTACTCTTTTGATATGAACTGGTAGGAATGAGTTGTCTCAGATTAATTTGTTAATTTTGGCTGTGCATTGCGCAACAATAATGTATGACTTTCGTTTTTCTCACGTGACCGCTACACAGGGTCAGTATTGGACCCTAACAGCCCGATGAAATTAACAAATGAGTCAAAAGAGTAGTTAATATTATAGAATGAAAAATGCATACTGAAATGTGAAATACTACAACAATTTGTAAGAAAAAAGTTAGGCAGTAATGGAAAGCTTACATGATCTGAAAAGTTTACTGATTATTTCCCCCCATATATTGAGTATAACATTTACAAACCAGTGGTTTGCCCTGAGATAACTTTGTTATGATATGGTGCTATATAAATAAAATTGATTTGGAATGGGCTAATAAGATGATTATGAGCTGCAATCACAGTCGACTTAAAATTGCTCCCCTGTAATTCAAAGTCACTACTATAGAATGTTCTCTTCTTTCTTATTCATGTTTTTTTTTAATTAAGGTGTGCATTCAGTTTGATTTCTTCCTGTATCTGTGTGGCACGTCATTATCCCTGAAAAGATGGTAATATAGCTCCTCTGTCTACAAAAGCGGCAGCAGAATGAATCAGCCCTCCTCCCTTTTGGAGTGGCAGGAGAAGAAGTGACACTAATGAGCAGTGCTAGGCAGCTTTGGAGCCAGGGCAACAGCTTCAGCATAATTTCCATTTGACTACACATGCTTCTTTTTTAAGACATGTATGCCTTCTCGTGTCTGTTGGCTATTCTCATATACAAGTAATGAGTCGACAGTGTGGTGCCGTGTTTACAGCACCATTTGTGGTGACACACGCATTCCCACTGTGCATGGATTTGGAGAGCCTTGCCTTAGTTCTGGCTGACATTTCCCCTCTACAGTGAAACTGCTGAAAGGCCAGCTTGTGCAATATGTCATTTTGCCAAACAGAGTGTGTTTCCAAGCCTAATACGACACATAGTTGGTTCTGAGACATAACAAACGAAAAGTGCATCACGGTGGCACAAGTGTAGGGATCTGTGGACATGGAGATTCAGGAAGTGGCAGTACGTTCTCATGATCAAACTGGTAGTAGCCACAATGGATGAAAAAATAAAACGGGACGTGAAGCCGTTTTGCTAGTGGTGTTATGTTTTGCAACCACATAGGTCAGACTGGATTATCCTGTGTTAAATATTAGTCTTGTTTCATACGTATTTTTCTTGTCAGTGGGATTGTTCAATGGCCCACCATCTCTGTCAACCAATAGGTAACTAGTTAAGTCTAGTAACAGCTGACGCCAGCTGGGCTCCAGCTACACAAATGCTATTACATACATAGCTATAGCTATTACAAATGAGGCCAATGTGCCACAGCCATGAACTGAATGGAAATAATGCCTACCCTCCGGCCAATCATAGTAAAGTTGTCCCCAAACATTAGTGTTTGGCTCCCATTGATGATATGAATATACGAAGTATGGCAGCTAACAAATTGTCGCTTGTGGGCATACTTGAGACATTTCTTGCCTCTTATCATTGCGGGTTTTGTGTGTGAGTGTGTGTGTATGTGTATGTGTCTGTGTATATTATTTGTGTGTGTATATGCACACCGATCAGCCATAACATTATGTCCACTGACATGTGAATTGAAGTACACTGATTAACTCATTACAATGGCACCTGTCAGTGGGGGAAGACATGGCACCAGGATGCACTGTGGGAAGACGGCAAGCCGGTGGAGGCAGTGTTATGCTTTGAGCAATGTTCTGCTGGGAAACCTTGGGTCCTGTCATTCATGTGGATGTTACTTTGACACATACAACCCACCTAAACATTGTTGCAGACCAAATACACTCCTTTGTGGAAACGGTACTCCCTAACGGCTGTGGCCTCTTTCCGCAGGATAATGTGCCCTTCCACACTGCAAAAATGGTTCAGGAATGGTTTGAGGAACACGACAATGAATTCAAGGTGTTGACTTGTCCTCAAAATTCCCCAGATCTCAATCCAATCGAGCATCTGTGGGGTGGGCTGGACAAACAAGTCCGATCCATGGAGGCCCCACCTCGCGACTTACAGGACTTAAAGCATCTGCTGCTAACGTCTTAGTGCCAGATACCACAGCACACCTTCAGAGGTCTAGTGGAGTCCATGCTTCGATGGGTCAGAGCTGTTTTGGCAGCAAAAGGGGGACCTACACAATATTAGGCAGGCGGTCATAATGTCATGGCTGATCGGTGTATGTATAAATATATGTGTGTGTGTGTCTCTATATATAGAATGTTAAATGATTATAATAAAACAAGATAAATAAAATAAAGAGTGCTTTTTAAGATAGACATTTTACACAAGTTAAAAAATATCCTAGATAACTAAATGCACTAAAAGAACAAGGTAGCACAGGACATTACATCAAATATTAAAAGCAGTTTTAAAAAGGTGAGTAACTTCTGGAACATGGCTAGATTGGTGCAGCCACAGATGTGTTTGGGGAGAGATCTGACACTTAATTCCATCATCATTCCATATGAAAAATTTGTGCAGGACATGTTCAGTTTTATTGAGCTTAACAGCATTTAAAAACTGGTACAATTGAAGTGAACTGTATTTCTGGCAGGAATATGATATAATATGATATGAGAACACAAGGAAGCTTCTTAATAACATATTATAAAATGTGTATAAAACAGGAGAAATTAAGAGTAGAGGTCTCTCTAGTATAAAGCTGTTCCAGCTAAAGGCCTAGAGTTAAATGAAAATATTTGACAATTTACAGTGTGTATACACAGATTCCTCCTTTTATTACCGGACGCTGAGTCTTACATTAGAGAGTTGGACAGGGATGTGAGAGATTTTAAGAGTAGAGACTTTAATTTCCTTTCCTCAGTAAAGTAATCTCTATCATTTCTTGTCTTCTGTGCTGTAATGATTTATGTGTCTTCATCCAGCTGGGGCTGTGGCTGGCTGCCAGCAAACAAAACTGCCCCCTTGTCACGCTGACACAGACACTGATGTGTTGTCATCCAACTGTGAGGCCTCAGGGGCAATTTTATTTGTGCCATAACTCATTTCAGGGAACGTATGTCGCTGCAGGGCTACCATCTGGGAGCGAGGACCACGCGCATACATTACCATGTTTTTTTAACGCCACAGCTGAGATTAACATAAACAGTGACTGGGTGGTAGAGTGTTTGAACCAAAGGCCGAGCATTGGTGACACAGCAACTCTGAACTCTGACAAAGAGATTGGCCAGCCTTATTTTTTTAAATATATTATTTAAAATGATATCATTATCTTTTTATTATCTAAAAATCATCCATGTTCTTTTTATTGTTGTTTAAATTTCACTGGGATTTCTCAGATTTCTCCATTCTTAAAGTGACAGGGTCACCTGAGAAAATACACTTTTTTTTTTTAACCCATGAAAGCACTCTTTGGATGTCAGATCCCATTGGATGTTCATCGTGAAAGTGGGTTGACTCTGGTGGCTGCAAACATTTTCATTCCATTTAGCTTTTTTGCATAATGAATAACTCAGATGTTCCCAGACAGAATCCCATGCTGCTTGCATTATTCATCATTCGATAGCATCTTCTACAGGGCTCGTGTTCAGCCTCTACCTGATGGGCCAAGATCATGTTCAAATTAGCCTCTTTTTATGTTTCACAAGGTACAAACAGCTGGGGCATTCCCCCGACGGTACAGTTTGAAGTATGAATATGAAGGAAGATGTCCAATCTTTCTCCTAGCCAAAACCAACACAAGCTAAGCATGCTCAATACTATACTGTACTAGCCGAAGAAGAGTGAAGCTTATACAGTACAAGGCCTTGGTCTTATATTTTGATATACTGTATGTGATATGCCGTACCTTTGGTGAAATATTCTTATCTCAACAGTGTCGCATCTGTTAGCGAGGCCATGGAGTTGTTAATTTCTTAATTGGACCATGCAGGGCACTGACTAGTGAAAATGGTAAGCATTTTTCTGATTTGATCATTTTCAAAAATATTGACTAATAGCAAATATTGCAAAGCTGGTTACCTTTGCATTTGCTCGTGGGTACAAATTCCCACTGGACCTGTATTAGGAATATAGGTACAAGTTGATATCGTCACAAACCGGATCAACGCATGTGACAAAGAGGAGGGGCAAGTCAGATCAAAGTGCCAATTAATGATTTTGTTAGAAGTAAACAAACAGAACTACACTGCTCAAAAAAAATTAAAGGAACACTTTTTAAGCAATTTTCCCAGTCCATACCAGTATAGATATCCAGCATGATTTTCCCATTGAGATCTGATGTGTTTTCAATGTGTTCCTTTATATATATATATATATATATATATATATATATATATATATCAGACTTGACGTGAAGAAGAGAAAGGACCACTCTATTCTTTCCTGGAAATGTGTAGTAACCAGGGGCAAAAGAGCAAGAACATGGTCCCCTGGACTAAACTGACAAACCTGAGCTCGCCATTCATCCAGCGGGTAAAAGTATTTAACACGTCAACATTTTTCTCAGTAAATATATTTTTAAATGTGCTATTGACATTAAAATTTCACCAGATGTTGGTAACAACCCAAGTAATCCCTACATACAAAGAAACCAAAACAAATGAGTTCCAAAATTAAGTTATGTATAATAAAATGACACAGGGAAACAGTATTGAACACGCTTACTGAAATGTATTTAATACTTTGTACAAAAGCCTTTCTTGGTAATGGCAGCTTCAAGATGCCTCCTGTATGGAGAAACTAGTCGCATGCATCGCTCAGGTGTGATTTTGGCCCAGTCTTCAAATCTTGAAGGTTCCGTGGGCCTCTTCTATAAACTCTGATCATTAGTTCTTTCCATAGATTTTCAATTGGATTCAAGTCGGGTGATTGACTGGGCCGTTCTGTCATGGTCTGTGTTGGTATGAATGGTGGTGTTTCCTGTTATCTGTTGCTTGTCCTGTGTATTATGGGTCCTGTGGTTTACAGCTTTATGTCTGCTGTCCTGTCTGAGCCTGCCCTTGTGTTTCCCTGATTGAGTGGTTTCACCTGTTGCAGCTCCCCTCGTTAGCGTCCTGTGTATTTAAGTGTCCTCCATTCAGTTGGTTCTTGTCGCGTCATTGTCCATGTTGCGTGTGGATGCCCTGTCCGTATTTTTGGATTTTGGACTTTCGTTCTATTATACCTCCCCGCCTTACCAGATTGTAAGTGTCCTTTTGTTTCTTCCCCAATAAATTACCTTGCTTCCCGAGCTGTCTGCATTTGGGTCCTTTTCCTGCATCCTTCATGCCACATTCTAGCAGCTTTATTTTCTTTCTTCGAAACCAATTGAGTGTCCTTGGCTGTGTACTAGGGATCATTGTCTTGCTGAAATGTCCACCCTCATCTCATCTTCAGCATCCTGGTAGCTGGTAGCTGGCAGCAGATTTTTTATCAAGAATGTCTCTGTACGTTTTTCCACTCATCCCTCCTTCAATTATAGGAAGTATGCCAGTACTGTATGCTGACGGTTACTTACCGTATGTTCCCACCTCCAAACCTCACCGTTGGTATGGTGTTTTTGGGGTGATGTGCAGTGCCATTTGTCCTCCAAACAGTGTATTATGGCATCCAAAGAGTGGAAATTTGGTCTCATCTGACCAGACTATATTCTCCCAGTATTTCACAGGCTTGTCCAAGTGTTGTATAACAAACTTGTAAATTAACTTCAACATGCTTTTTCTTCAGCAATGGAGTCTTGCATGGTGAGCGTGCGTACAGGCCATGGCGGTTGAGTGGATTACTTATTGTCTTCTTTGAAATAATTGTACCTGCTAATTCCAGGTCTTTCTGAAGCTCTCTGAATTATCAGAAGAGTTGTCCAAGAGCCAAGTGGTCCTGTGTGGAGAAACTAGTCGCATGCATTGCTCAGGTGTGATTTTGGCCCAGTCTTCAAATCTTGACGGTTCCGTGGGTTTATGGCCCCGACGGTGCTCACTGGAACATTCTGAAGTTTAGAAATCCTTCTGTAACCAATGCCATCAGTATGTTTTGCAACAATAAGGTTGCAAAGGTCTTGAGAGAGCTCTTTGCTTTTACCCATCATGAGATGTTTCTTGTGACACCTTAGTAATGGGACACCTTTCTTTATAGGCAATCAGTTGGGACTGAACCAGCTGATAGATTGCTTTCTAATTACTGATATTTTTGGCTTTCCATGCATTTTTGCACATAGCTTTCTTCTTGTGTTCAATACTTTTTCCCTGTCGGTTCACATTATTACACATAACTTAATTTATGGACATCTATGGTTTGATTTCTTTGAATGTGTGGATTGCATGTGTTGTTGCTGACATTTGATGAAAATTTCATTACAATAGCCCCATTACAAATATTTACTGAGAAAAATGTTGGTGTTAAATACTTATTTTGCCCTTCCCTGTACTGGTTTAGGCTGAACCCATTCACATAATCAGTGAAGTTTTTGGCGGGTTCTGCCAAACCTACATATTGCAATACTGCAAGTGGCCTGCACACTTTATGCCCAAACACTAGATCATTCTGGCTGAACCCTGTGTCTCATGACCAGCTTACCGTAACCAAGGCGTGCATCCCTTCCTTCCAAAGTGTCTCCTGGCTTTGCATATGGAATGCTGTAGATTTGTTATGTTTCACATGCAGCTCTTTAACCACCTGAGCCATCAGATGTGACGTGAAATTGGAACCCTGGTCAGACTGTATAATTTTAGGGATACTAAATATTGAGATGAATTGAGTAAATTCATCTTTTAGTATTGAGTAAATGCTCTGACCACCATAATGGTCCAAAGCGAATAATCGGCAGAATACCTCGTAACCTGACACATTTCAGTCAACGGATATGTGTACAGATTTGGACCGGGCAGTGGACTCACACAGTCAATAATCAAATGGTCAAAGTCAATTGCAGGGACTGGCTATAAGGGAGCAGATTTAACAACCTGATTAGGTTTTCTAGTGAGCTGACAGGTATGGCATGTTTTGTGGAAGCAAGTGACTTCTCGCTTTAAGCATGGCCAGAAGAAATGTTTCAGTATACGATCATAGGTTTTCCGGACACAAGAAAGATGACTTGCCACATAACCATGTGATGTCTGGAGTTCTTAACTGCGACACTTAGTAGGAACAACTTGTTGACCATGTGGCATCCACTTCTTAACCAATAACCCAACTAGGAGGAAATAACACTGAGCGCCTCTAATGCTGGAACAACTGTCAAACAAGAATCTGCCTTCTGTTCTGCCACTAACTCAAATCCAAACACTCTGGCTCAACTGTGTTCTGTGCAGTATGTCTGGCAGCACAGGCGATGGCACAAGCTGGCAAAATGTCGTCTGAATCTAGTGGCCTCAGCGTGGGTGCTACAGCCATGACGGATATCCGTTGCTTGACCACATTAGGCACACCATCAGCCCACACCTTGTCACCAGCTAAATCACTCCCCTTCAACACGCAATTGAGGATGGACACCAACTGGCACCTCACCCTGAACAAGACCACATCTGAGACTTACTTGGAGCAATGGAACACAGTGGAACCATCCCCATTCCAAGAATAAGCACACAACCACCAGTATCAGTTTTAGATGAAAATGACAGCACAGACACAAGAATGAAGGTATCCAATGCCCCTGTGTCTTAGAATGTTAAAGGGAACCTGGTCACAACTTCCAATCTGATATGAAAGCAGACAAAGCTTGAGGAGACACCAGGCCAGTATGGGATCAAACTGATCAAACTCTTTGTTCCACAGATATCCTGACAGGAGCAGACATAAGCTGCCTCACCTACAGTTTCTGATTTCCATTGCCTACAATAAGTCATTTGTACAACGAGCCTCTCCATTCATGTCAAGAACAGCTTTTGTGTGTTAAAACATATTCGTCAGCCAAGATTCTTTGAGTTGTTCCAAGACACAAACATTGCAAAGATCCTCAAATGTGTCAGCTTTAGATGCTGTGCACCAATGGTTAAACTGGGAAATCCAAAACTGAAGGGTCATAACAATAAAACAGGTGTCTGCTGCATAATGGCAAATGTTTGAAGACCCTTTAATGCCTGAGAACTCCAAAGACGTGTGAAATCTGACAAATAGTAATTATGACTAATATTACAAGTTCTAGCTTTTCACAAACTGAGTAAAGACAAACACATTCTGCAGTGGTGGACAGGAACTCAAAGTCCTCCAACATTAAAATAGTTCATTTGTGAGAGCTTCCAAAATTACCCAAATGGCCATTACAAGAACAACTGAAATTATCTATGCTCATTTTCTGGTGAGGACAGTTTACAGGAGCTTTTACCCCAGCATCCATTTCTTTTTAGCTTTTGTTGGATATAAATGAATGATGTGGGGTCTCACCTTTTTGTTCTTTCTTGAGGCAGGCTGTTACA
Organism: Gadopsis marmoratus; assembly: GCA_036023855.1. Taxonomy (NCBI): domain Eukaryota; kingdom Metazoa; phylum Chordata; class Actinopteri; order Centrarchiformes; family Percichthyidae; genus Gadopsis; species Gadopsis marmoratus. Next base: position 10,072 of record JAVQJF010129414.1, read on the forward strand.
TTTATAAAATGTAGACTTGAATGAAACAATTTTATTGCTCATTTGATTTAAAAAAAATAATAATAAAACGTTAAATAAAAATATTTGAATCCTTCAAGCTTAGGGCATGAAGTTAGCCAATGTGTAGAGCCTGGCCCTGCATATTGCGAGTTTCGCGTGAGGATGTTCTTATTGTCCCTGGTTAGTGGGTTCTGTCTACTTGTCCTGGGAGGCAAAGGTTTGACTTAGCTGCAGGACTGACCCCTTCAGCGTGGCATCCTCATAGGAGGCTGGCGGTGATAGCTGTTCCGGCTTCTTCTGACTTTGACCTGCTCTTCTCGCAGTTTAGGCTTTATTTTAGTGTTAAGAGATATATGTTCCAGAATGTTACAGTCTAAAAAAAAACAAATAAGTCGCCCTTGGAGGATTGTTTTTATGTGGCACAGTTCAACATCCACTTTACTCTACTGCCCTCTGGGTACAGGTCCCTGAGGTGCAGAAGGGCTCGCTTTCTCAAAAGAACGGAGTCTTTTTTTCATGATCTTGTCGTTGTGTGCGGTCTGGTGTACCTCATGTATTTCTGTCTGTCATTGTTGTATGATAAAAATAAACTGTTAATTTTAACTATGATTTCCTGTGCTGTGAAAAATAATTTCCCACACAGTATCATTGTGCTGAGAATAACACCGAATACCTCAAGTTCATAAAGGTGATACAATATGTGGCCTAAGTAGACACTGTTTCCTGCCTTCTCAATACAAACAGGTTTGTATTCATGAGTCAGGGCAGCCTCAGGGCAGTGTGGTGGTTCCAAAGCATAAAATAAGTCTGTCTAATGAATCCAGGTCCCTTGGGAAGCCTCTTTAACTTCAAACCCACAGACTAATTTATGTGTGTGTGTTCTGTGTGTCCACAGAGATGAGTGGAAGCTAATGAGGGGCTACCTCCGCTCAAAGGGCATGCTGAGTGCTTAATGCTCAGTGCTGTGATAAGAGATTTGTGGGTGGGCAGAGAATATCAAAAAGCAAAAATGGACCAGCATCTTCACAGTAGTTGCTTCAAACCCTGAGCCTTTTTCTGTATGTTCAGATTATGATAAATATCAGTCGACTTCAAAACTGATGTTCCTAAAGCACAGTTCTTTAAAAAGAGCTCATGGTCCTTATTAACTGTACCTGGATCCAGAGTCTGTTTCTGACCCCCACTGTTACCAGAAATCTATCGTGGTGTCATTCCTCTCTCTATAAACAACATCATGGGGTTATTTTGGGCCGGCTCCTAAGTCAAATACCATTTCTTTTGTTTTACTCTTACAGCACAAATGGAACTCTGTCACAACCTGCCTAGTGTTTGGCTTTTTCTTGTTTTATTTTGTAGGTCTCTTTTTGTCCATGGTGTTTACTTTGTCTCTGTTTTCCCGCCAGTTTGATTGATCCATCGGTGTCTCATTAGCTCCTGCTCTTCTCTGCCAATTAGTCCCTGCTTGGTCTATTTAGTTCAGCTCCTTCAATGGGGTGTCTGCCAGTTTGTCTCGGCACTCGTATCAGTTGAGCATTCCAGCATGCTTTATTACCTCCTAGTGAATGACTGCGTACTTGTTTTTTTAACTTTGCCCTTTTGCTTGCACTCTGTCAATTCTGGTTGCCGGTCTGATATTTTGGACTGTTTACTCAACGTACTTTGGATAAACAATTCCCTCACCTGTGCGCGGTTATTTTAGATTGTACTTGAAGTAAAGTATAGACTCTTCCCCACATTCCTGTCTCCTGTGTGTTTCTTGCTCTTGGGTGGTGGGAGGGGGGGAAGCAGTATATGTGAGTTAAAGGACATATCCTGATCAAAAATAACTCCAAGGTTCCTCACGGTGGCGCTGGAGGCCGGGGCAATGCCATCTAGAGAGACTATATCTTTAGATAATGTGTTTCGGAGGTGTTCAGGGCCAAGTTCAATAACTTCAGTTTTGTCTGAGTTTAACATTAGAAAATTGCTGGTCATCCAGGTTTTTATGTCCTTGAGGCTGCTGGAGGTTTGATGAATTGACTCGCTTCACCTGGCTTGATTGACAAGTATAATTGGGTATCATCTGCATAACAATGGAAATGTATGGCGCGTCTCCTGATATGAATTTGAATCATGAATGAATATGAATATTTGAATCAGGATGTAAGAACAAAGATAGAGGATGGCTGTCTCCACGGTGCACCCCCCATGGTTGAAGCTCTGACTGCTGGTAAAGCACCAGGCTGTTCCCCTGGACAGCCTCCAGTTCTGACCACTTCATTGAAGGCTGCCACTCAGTGTTTGTTACCAACAGCAGGTAAAGACTGTTAACATCCGTCCTGTCAGCTCGTTAACTAATGATTCTAAAGTGTTTGCTAAGATTCTGATGCTGCTTGTAATATGACAGGCCTTCTGCCAGAGGCTGACAGCTGTGCAGGCATCACTGCTCTCAGCTGCGAGACGAGTGCTTCAAATGGGTGTATTTCTTCTGCGATCCCACTAACACGTCCTCAGAAAGGGTTCAGTGCTCCTGTGGGAGACAAAAGGCCTAGAACCCGAGCTGTTCCAGGAACACAGGTGCGTTAGGGAAGTGGAGCTGCTGGAGCACAACATCTGGTATCATCCCGGACCGTAACAGTGCCCTTTAACTATGTCAGTGGTTCGTCTCACGTGGAAGAACGCACTACTGCTGGAGGTGGAAAACCTCTTTTTAATGACATGGCAAAACAAAATGTTGCTGAGCTGTTTGTGTTACTAAGGCTGCTCATGACAACGTCAAAGTTGACAGGTGAGACAGCTGGTTTGTCTCGTTTACGCCTGTACAGATCATTCATGTGTTCTCAGCTAACATGTCACCATCAGCTGTTAGCTTAGTTAGCTGGATGAGTGAATAACATGTTAGCAAACAGCAAACCTGAAAAAGGTGTGTGCTTGAATTTTCCCCTTAATGAAAGGATAAGGTCCTTGGATGGATGGAAAAACCTTTTCTTTAATAAAATAAAAATCATTTGATATACCTTAATGTTACATTACATTACTTTATACATTAATTGTTAAATACATTGTTTATCTCATCCTTAATAGGTAAATTAATGTGACTACAAGGTAAATGTCTGGTTTCATACAGTCTGAGCGGTGCGGGGGGCTCTTATTTTGGAGGTCAGTCACTCAGACCGGATGTTTCCGTAAAGCTGCAGTGCTAACAGCTAACAGCTAGCTAACTGTGATAAAGTCCGTCCCCGGCCCGGTAATAAGCCGACAGACAGCAGCTCCGAGCGGACAGACACCTTCAGCTTTCTCATGTTGCTGCTCGACTGAACACGCTCCTGGAAGCTGCTCGTGCACGCGCACAGTCTCCATGGCTACGGAAGAGTTCTACGAGGTGACGCGAGCTAATGCTAACATGCTAACGGCAGCTAAAGGCAGAGTTAACTTATTAAGGTTTCGGGTTTGAGGAGGTGCCGAACAGCAGGAAAGTGTGACGAGCTGTTAGTCAGCAGCTTGTTGACTCGTTCCAGCGGGTCCGGGTCTGTCAGCTGGAGGTTTTAGGCTCAGTCCAAAACTCCAGGCTCAGTTAGCTCCTGTAACTAGCCAGCAGAGCTAGCTGCTCCTGCGTTAGCTCAGTGACGCTAACACGTTGCAGTGAGCAGGTTGCTGAGGTAACCCGTCTGTCATATTCTGACTTATTAATATTAAACTGTTTCCAAACTGTCAGGTCAGTTGATCCACAAAAAAACAACTGTTTTGATTATCAATTTATCTCTGAAGTCATTTATCAGTTAAATGTAAAATAAAAGTTGGCTGTCAGATGATGGATCGCTGACAGATTTACTGTGTGCAGAGTTGTGTTTGGTAACGAACCTGCTGCTTCCCTCCTGAAGGTGGAGAGGATCGTGGATAAGAGGAAGAATAAGAAGGGGAAGGTGGAGTACCTGGTCAGGTGGAGAGGTTACGGTTCAGAAGGGGACACCTGGGAGCCTGAGAGTCACCTGTCCACCTGTATGATCTACGTCCACGACTTTAACCGTCAGTACTCGGAGCGACAGAGAGACAACACGTTACTGCGCTCCACCCGCAGCTCGCCCAGCCACCACTGCAGCCCCGCCCACAGACCACCCTGCAGGCCGCCGCTCACCGCTGCTCGCAGTGACGTCAGCGGAGGTTTAACTGGAGACTGTGATCAGGTGAAACCTGCTCTCGCCCCGACTCACCTTCCCCCCGCCGGACTGACCCGCTCCCAGCAGCCCCCCCTGGCCGGCAGGTTCAACAGCAGTCTGATGTTGGCGTCTCTGGCCGGCTCAGCACGCCGCAGCATGGACCTGTCCAAGACCAGCATCAAGATCCTGGTTCCTAAGAGTCCTATGAATAGCCGTCTAGACTCGGAGGAGTCTCCCAGCGAGGCGGCTCACAGTCTGGAGGCCGGAGCTCAGGAGGCCCACCTGGTCCCACCAGAGGTCGCCCTGCTGGAGAAACCTGCAGGAGTCCAGCTGGGGCCTGGAGAGGAGAGGGCCCGCATGGGGACGAGACCCCGCAGCCAAAACCCCCTGCCCCCACCCCGAGTACCCATCACACCTGCTGCCATGCGCTCCCTTGGCGGCACCGGTAAGGTCAATGGCCAAACAGCATTTTACCAAATCTGAATCCAGGTTCTGCACGACTCCCAGGTACAGAGTTCCGTCTACCTGGAGTGTGGCATTGAATTTGATTTGCCTGGTGATGTCACACACCACACTGTGTTCCAGTGAAAGTTCTGGATCCACAGCAGTTTATAAATCAGTGTATTAACCAGCACATCCTCCTGAATGACACCCCGAGGGTCCACTGGGACTCGAACCTGTAAATAACTTGATGTTGTGTCAGGATGGGGGAAAAGTGATTTTAAAGATATCTGTTTCTCTCTCCCAACTTAAAATTATGTTCTGGTGAGTGATAATATATATAAATGATGTAAACTTGTGTCGTGAAGGTCTGATGAGCTGCGTTCTTCATTCTGTCTCCTCCAGGTAACTCAGCGTTGATGGAGGCTGTCGCTGCCAACGGGATGTCAGGTGTGCAGAGTGCTGTTGCCGGGGCGACCAGTGCGACAGGGAAACGTCGTCTGGACGACCGTTCTGCTTTTGACAAACGTTTGAGGTTCAGCGTTCGACAAACAGAGAGCGCTTACCGTTACCGTGACATCGTGGTTAAGAAACAAGACGGTTTCACCCACATCCTGCTGACAACCAAGAGCTCTGAGAACAACACGCTCAACCCTGAGGTGAGGCCACACCCACACCTGTTAGGCCACACCTCTATAAACACACTGAACCCTGAGGCGAGGCCACACCCACACCTGTTAGGCCACACCTCTATAAACCCACTGAACCCTGAGGTGAGGCCACACCCACACCTGTTAGGCCACA